>CATQJA010002116.1:0-56818 GCA_958295435.1 Mesorhabditis spiculigera
AGGGGAGCGTTTTAGTGCCGAAAGGTGTACCTGTCGAAGTTGTCACCGCACTAAAACCATCATATCTCGATCTGCACTGCGAATCCTGGATCGCGAAGGGCACCATTCGAAAGAGCGCGAAAAGTTCTATCTGCTGAACGAGTTGTAGCTGTCGAGCAGCTTTGCCCAGCCTGCTAGCGCGGTTAGAAAAACACGTCTCGAAATCGTCCGCCGTGTTCAACAACCTTGAAGAAATGCTACCAAACGACCCCCAAATGAGTTGCAATCGGTTTGGCGCCGAGTTTTGCCAACTGCTCGAAAATGACGTTCATCTCCTGATTCGATCAAAATAGCCTAGTTGATATATTGCGGTCATTGGCAAAAAGCACCCCAGACAGCACCCCACAGAGCACCCCAAAAGGCACCCCTGGGGTGCTTCCGAAAGCACCCCGGGGTGCTTTTTGCAGCACCCCGAAGGGGGCTGGGGTGCTTTCTGGAGCACCCCACTGGGGGGCGGGGTACTTTCCAGAGCACCCCTCTCTCGGCCGGGGTGCTTTTATTTCCACCCCGGGGTGCTTTTTGGGGGCACCCCGGGGTGGTTTTGAAAGCACCCCGGGGGGCTTTTTTAGAGCACCCCGGGGTGAAAATACAAGCACCCCGGGGTGGGAAAAAAGCACCCCGGGGTGCTCTCTTTGGGGTGCTGTCCAACACTACCAAGTACTAACCGAGCCCAACGTTGCTTACCTTGGCAGATCGGACGGGATGCCGTGCTTTCAACGTGGTATGGTCGTAGGCGAAGGGGAGGAAGAGAGGGAGGGTGAAGTGTTAGAGCATGTCAACCCTGGCTCGGAAAATCAGCGGGACGATCATTACTGCGAAAATCATTACTTCTAAAATCGTTACTTCTAAAAGTGGATACGTCGGATTCTCAGTTTTTCTGCTCATTTGGCCACATTTATGCCCAAATCGACGCTTAGTATTGTAGAAGTCAGGTTTTAGACGTAATGGCTTTTAGAAGTAATGATTTTAGAATTAATGCTTTTAGAAGTAACGAAGTTAAAAGTAATGATTTTAGAAGTAATGGTGGGGAACCGTACGATCTTCCTATAAGATACGATTATTTTACAAAAATCAGTACAAAAAATGTTTGTGGCCTTTGCTAAAGCGTTTTTTTTTTGCAAATTTGTAGCGTAGGAAGCGATCCCCTATCCGGATTAAGCCCGAAGCTTTTTGAAAATTCAGCAATTAGCTATATAAATTTGTTAACAAAAACCTGGACAAAAAATACAGTACCTCCAACCCCAACACACCAAGCCCTAATCTGGACGCCAGAGCTTTCCAAAAATCGGACACCCATTTCGGGGCTCGCGGCGATTTCCGCTGGTGATAAGCCGTGGTTTGGGCGTTGCCTGGGCCGATTTTCGGGGAGAAAATGGCCCGTTCCAATACTTCCCCCCGCAAAAATCATCATTTCCTGTGGCCACACCCAGCTTTTTTGGGAGGACAAAGAAGAAGCAGTGGAGGCGCGAAGATAATTTTGTCAGCGTGGATAATCTCATTTTGGCGATAAAGACGGGATTTTGGGTATAAAAGCGTCAGGTTTGTAAAGAAGAGTATCAACCCTTCAGCTACCAGCTTAAAAAAGATGGCTCTCCGAGCAGCTACTCTTGCGGTTTTGGTCGCCATTGGTAAGCTACCGTTCTGACTTGCTTTTTGAGCTTGAACTCTGAGGCTCCCGTTGCTTGAGCATCGCTTTTTTGGCAATTCGGTTATCAATTGAAAACGGGTATTGGCTTCGTCTTTAGCGAGATTTTGGATTTCTTATGTTTGCCAGTAGTCTTACACCACTATTACTGCTTTGCTATTGTTTTACTTTTTAGTAAATTTAAATATACTAATTTAATCCACGCCTCTGAAAATTTTTAGTGTTAACAATGGAATTTTTCTATGTGGGCCGACAGCGCTTAGAAAATGCCTGAAAGCGCTCGGAGCTTGGAACGCTAATTAGATTTTCTTAAAACTTTTTGGTAACTTTCATAAGAAGCCTAAAAACATTTATTTTTCTAATCGCTTATTTCAGCTGGCGCCCAGTTCATGACCACCCCGAGCCCGAGCGGCTGCCCGGCGAATTGGTTCCCCTATAACGGCACCTGCTATACGGTAAGTTACCGTTTGCCCTAGAGTTTTAAACATCTACAACATTAAATTATTGCTTAAGGTTAAGTTTTCCACATTTTTAGACCAAAACCGACCAGACCTACACAATGGCGTTGGCCGAGGCTCTTTGCCAATCAGATGGAGGTCATCTGGCCTCGGTTCACGACAACGCGGTAATTTTCCTGCATTAACTTACCTAAAGATGTCTTCTAGACGACCTACTTCCTGATGGATTTCATCGCATCGCATGGTATCGGAAACGCTGCGTGGATCGGCCTGAAGAATGACGGCATCAACTCCACCTGGACCGATGGATCGAGGCTGGACTTTGCCAACTATGCTCGTAAGTAGAGAGAGAGAGGAAGAGATGGAGAGAGAGAGCGAGAGAACAGCACTTTTAACTTTTATATCGAACTCCCTTCAGCTCGCCAGGACCCAGCCCCGGTCTGCTACGCCTTCTCCACCTCGAAGATGTACTATGCTGGACAGTGGCTGTCTGTGGTAATATTTAGAACTTTAAAACTTAATATTAATTATACTGAAACCAGCAAGTTAGGTAAAGTTAAATAGCATCGATCAATTTTCTTATTTCCAGCCCTGCGAGAGCCACTTCCGCGCCGTTTGCGCGCGCCCTCAAGGCCTGCCGATGCCCACCCAGCCAGCTCCGCCCACATGTGGAAACACGACGTTCTTTGGAAATAACGGAACGGTAGGATAATATCACTAAATATAGGCAAATCGATACCTTTCTCTTATTCCAATAACCCCTCCAAGCCCAGATCACCTCCCCCGGCTACCCGTTCGAGTTCTCCAACCAGCTCAACTGCCAGTACCAAATCAGCGCCTTCAACAACTATGCTAACGTTGAAATCAGCGTCATTAGGGCATTGGTAAGTAGTAGACTAGACTACGGTCAAAAAAATCAATCTTTAGAACGACTTCAACCTGAACGTCTTCGACGGCTTCGACCGCACCAAGCCGCTGTGGCAAGAGGGCAACTTCAACCCGAGGACCTACACCTTGACGCTGAGCGCGAGCTCGCCACAGGTAAGAGAGAGAGAGAGAGCGAGAGAGAGAGCGAGAGAGAAAACACCGAAGAGAACCGGCAATTTACAATTTACATACCATTACTTTAGATTATGGTCACCTGGTACAACAGCGGTGACAACAACATCCAGCCCTTCACGATCCACTACTCCGGAACTGCTAGTAAGTTCTAGCTAGACGAGCTTTAAGAGCTAATTATAACTCAACCAATATGATATTTTAGCTCCTCTCTACGTCAACCCGACTCCAATGGCCGCCGTCAAGAAGCAGTAATAATGAGAATACGTGTATTTATTATGGAAATAAAGTCTTTCAAATCTGTAAAGTCCCGGCTTTTCCAAACAGAAAACAAAAGCGAAAGACCGAGACTGTGTGTGAAGGAGTAGAAAAGTGGAAGCTAGAGATAGAGCGGGAGAGAGAGCCTGAGACAGAGAGAGAGCGTGACCGCGAGAGCGCGGGATATGTTTCTCGCTCAACTCCCCCCTTTCTCTCTCGCTCTCTCGCTCGCTCTATCTCTTTCTCTATCACACACACTCTTATTTCAGAAACCCGCCAAGTTCGGAAGGACCAGATGGGCGGCGATGAGCACAAGCACACGGTGAGTAGTCTTTTATATTTGGCAGAAAGTAGTAATATAATGGGGTTGCATGACAGTAAAAATTATATTAGTCGAATTTCTTACGTAAAATTAATAAAGTTAGGAAAATCAAATACTAAATGGCTAATTTCCGGCCGCTTTGCGGTATTTTGGCGCCTAAAATTCGTTAAACTGGCACAGGATCAGAGCGCAAGGCGTTGACGGAAATTTTTTTGCATATTAACATTCTTAATTAAAAAAATTCATCAAAATTCCGAGGAGAAGGTGGTTAGAAAGGACGGACGTTTTTCAAAAACTTTACTCAAACTCAAATTTACTTAACTTACAACCTAGAAACTTAAGCTTCGAATTAATTTCGATAGCACCGTGGTAAAATTGCTGATTCCAGGAAACCGCCGTCAAGTCGGTGCCAATCTGAACACCGTGTCGGACGCGCGGCTCCCCAGCAGAAAGACCTGCCCGGCATATAAAGATGTAAATAAGACAAATAAAAATCCTTTAGAAGCGCGGTATCTCTTCTGATTTTAATACATTACATTTTAATAAAAGCATACGCCTCCACAACACCAACATTTTGATCACTAATCAACAAAGGGCCGAGCCAAATAATTGAAATTCCTTGGAGTGTTACGGTAGAAAGTGGCCAAGGTATCACTTCGCCAAACGGCACCTGAACTCGGACTCACGATCTCCCAAAGACGAATCCGCTGAATGCCAAATGACGCGATCTTTCGTCGACCCAGAAAAGCAGACATCTAGTCCAGTCCGGTCTAGGGTGGGGCGGTGACCTTGTCCCCCCGGGAAACGTTGTTGTTTTGCTTACCAGCTGGGGGGGTGGTGAATTTCACCGTAGTCCAATGCGCACTTTCCCGTTTCGAGGAAAGATGTCCGGGTCGAAAAAAAGATAAAGAGATATAGAGAACGAGAGAGAGAGAGAGAGAGGGGGGGAGAGTGAGAGGGAGAGCGAGAGAGAGAGATATGTAGAGAGAACCCGCGCTATAGAGCAAGAAAGTAAGGTGGAACCACAGACACACAAATGCACGGATACCTAGAGAGAGCGAGAATGAGAAAATTAGAGAAGGTGAAGTCAGATACACAAAAAAAAGTAATGTCAGCCTAGAGATAGGCAGTACATTTTTCTTCTGAAGTAGATTCTATCTGCAAAGATATTGATCAGAAAAGAAATCTATCGATCTAGAATTACGATTTTTACTGCTGCGTTAAATGCACATCGTATAACTGTAGGCATCCCATTGTGCTGATTGAAATTCAAAATCGGGCCGAGCAGTGGACAAGGGTTACGGTAGACCGAGATTTTTATTCCAAATTTTTATGCTCTCCGTTCCACAATATGGTCTTCTAGATGGTAACTATCGTAAAAGTTTTTGTTTTAGAAGGGTATTTAATTTTGCAGCATCGAAAACTCAAGTTTACACAGTATGTTTCAGTTCGTTAACCACCGCATGTTGTTCCCTGCCTCACACCATGTATTTCGCTCGCTCGCTCTTTCTTTATAGATCTTTCTTTCCCTCTTTCTCTCCTGCTCGCTCTCTCTCCCTCACGCTCTCTCTCAAGCTCTATATCTCACTAGCTGTCTCTTACTCTCTAGCCCCTCGGCTAAAATTCACATTCATCCGATTCAAGTAGCACTTCCATCCGGTAGCGTTGTTTCCCGGTAAAGGAGAGGCCGGAGAGAACAAGAGAGAGAGAGAGAGAGAGAGAGAGAGAGAGAGAGAGAGAGAGAGAAAGGAGCAAGAGGCCAAAAAGGCTCACATCAACAGTCCAAAACAGACAGCCGGGTGTTATCGTCCTCATCCCCCTTCCCCCCCTTCCCCCACAACCGGGAAGATCGAACCTGCCGGGCCCTTCCCCGAACAAAATAAACCTTGATCGGGTGAAGAGAGGAGAGAGAGAGAGAGCGTGAGAGAGAGAGAGAGAAAGAGAGCGAGAGGGAGACGCTGGGGTACAGGGGGGAACTCCTTGTATCCGCGCCCCCCTTTGCTGACCAGCGCACCAACAAAATAGGGTGGTTGACCATAACAGTTTGGCGAGGGAAAAAAACAAGTCCGCGGGGGGCGTTGGCGAGCCTTGGCCAACCTTGAAGATTTGGATATCGAAAACACATCCTTGGTATAAAAGCCGGGGGTGCGGTGTTGGGGTCAGACTCAAACATGAAAGTCGCTCTCATCGCTCTACTAGTCGCCTCCTCGGCCTACGCCCAGGGTACGGTAGCTTTGGATTTCTGCGAGTTTTTTGGGGTTTCTGTAGTTATTTGGCTTTGACTTATGCGTAGGCTTGAGCCTAGGCTTAGGCCTAGCTTAGCTTCAAGCTTAGGCTTCGAATTCAAACCTAGACTGAAAGACTTGGATTTAGCCAAAAACTTAATATATTTTTACAAATATAATTTTTCATTTTAGTTGGCGTCGGCCTCAACACTCGCGTCGGAAGAGATGTGGAGAAGCAGTTGCACCAGGAGCACAAAATTGGTAGGTGATCATTCTCTCTCTGTCGCACTCTCTGCCTCTCTGTCTCTCTATCGCTCGAATTATCCCTCTCGCTCTCTCTCTGTCTCTCTCTTTTTCTCGCTCTCACAAACCAACTCCTTTCAGAGTCCCGCCAAGTAAACGTTGGAGCTAGCGGCCGAGTTGGTCGCGATGTTGAGAAGCAGATGCACGAGGAGCAGCACAAGATTGGTGAGTATTAGAAAATTTTAAGTACGCTACGATAATTTCGCTACTGCATCCGAATATCTTGAGACGCACCACGACATTCACCTTTTTAGAAACTCGCCAAGTGAACGCTGGAGTCGGCGGCCGAGTTGGCCGTGATGTTGAGAAGCAGATGCATGCTGAGACGAAGGTTGAGCGCCCTGCCCGTCAGGTGTCCGCTGGAGCAGGTGGACGCGTTGGACGTGACGTCGAGAAGCAGATGCACCAGGAGCACAAGATCGGTGAGTTATAGATAGCAGTGGGATTTTAGCTGCTCCGAGATTTGCGAAATTAAACAATGCCTTTCAGAAACCCGCCAAGTCCAAGCCGGTCTGAACACCCGTGTCGGACGCGACGTCGAGAAGACGATGCACGCCGAGAAAGTTGAGCGACCAGCCCGCCAAGTCTCTGCCGGAGCCGGAGGACGTGTCGGACGTGATGTCGAGAAGCAGATGCACGAGCAGCACAAGATTGGTAAGTTGACTGCTTTGAATTTAACGAGTTCGTTTTCTTGTACCCTTGAATACGAGAAAAGCAAAATCAGGAAAAATCCAACTACCCCTAAACATCAACGCAAGCGAGCCACAACTAAACACCGCGTTTCAGA
The DNA here is from genome assembly GCA_958295435.1 of Mesorhabditis spiculigera. Taxonomy (NCBI): domain Eukaryota; kingdom Metazoa; phylum Nematoda; class Chromadorea; order Rhabditida; family Rhabditidae; genus Mesorhabditis; species Mesorhabditis spiculigera. The sequence continues at coordinate 7,097 of CATQJA010002116.1, forward strand.
AACCCGCCAAGTCCAAGCCGGCCTGAACACTCGTGTCGGCCGTGACGTCGAGAAGACGATGCACTCCGAGAAGGTTGAGCGCCCCGCCCGTCAAGTCTCCGCCGGAGCCGGTGGACGCGTTGGACGTGACGTCGAGAAGCAGATGAACGAACAACACAAGATCGGTAGGTTACCAGTAAGAATTCAACTACCCTAAGCTTCAACGCAAAAATAACCCCGCTAAACAACACTTTTCAGAAACCCGTCAGATCAACGCTGGACTGAACGCCCGTGTTGGCCGTGACGTCGAGAAGACGATGCACGCCGAGAAGGTTGAGCGCCCCGCCCGTCAGGTGTCCGCTGGAGCTGGAGGACGTGTCGGACGTGACGTTGAGAAGCAGATGCATGCTGAGACGAAGGTTGAGCGCCCCGCTCGTCAGGTTTCCGCTGGAGCTGGAGGACGTGTTGGACGCGACGTCGAGAAGCAGATGCACGAGCAGCACAAGATCGGTAGGTTATCAGGAAAATCCAACTACCCCTAAACATCAACGCAAGCGAACCACAACTAAACACCGCGTTTCAGAGACCCGCCAAGTCCAAGCCGATCTGAACACCCGTGTCGGACGCGACGTCGAGAAGACGATGCACGCCGAGAAGGTTGAGCGCCCCGCCCGTCAGGTGTCCGCTGGAGCTGGTGGACGTGTCGGACGTGATGTCGAGAAGCAGATGCATGAGCAGCACAAGATCGGTGGGTTATCAGGAAAAATCCAACTACCCTTGAGCATCAACGCAAGCGAACCACAACTAAACACCGCGTTTCAGAGACCCGCCAAGTCCAAGCCGATCTGAACACCCGTGTCGGACGTGACGTTGAGAAGACCATGCACAACGAGGAGCATAAGATCGGTAAGTCAAATCTCGGAGGAGCTCTCTCTCTCTCTCTCTCTCTCTCTCTCTCTCTCTTTTTCTCTGTCCTTTACTCTAGAAACCCCGCTAAACATTTGATTTTCAGAAACTCGCCAAGTCCAAGCCGGCTTGAACACCCGTGTCGGACGTGACACCGAGCACCAGAAGCCCGCCCAGATTCGTGAGCGCCGTCAGCTGCTCGGAGGCGGATACGGAGGTGGTGTCGGAGTCCAGCCTGGTGTTGGCCTCAACACCGGCCTCGGACTAAACCTCGGCCGTTAAGCCGATCGCCAAATTATGCTCAGGGATTGTAGAGCAATTGGTGCTTTATGATGTAGATAAATTTGCATATATTATTCGGATTCAAGCACTGTATTAAATCAGCATACAAAAGGACTGGGGAAAAAGGACGGAATTTTTCTTAAAACTTAAAAAAATTTGTCAACGTTTTAGTCGTTTCAAAGTACAAAGACCTATTTAAAATGGTTTTTAATCTACAAAAATTTACTAAAAAACCCTTTTTCGACATTAATGCGATAATTACGATTATTAGCTTTTGGCTTTTTTTTAATATACTTGGCCCTTGATCTTTTCCGTGTTTGCAAATCTTGTTAGGGGGAGGTGTCAACTGTAAACAGTCGGCCCGAGTCGGGATGCCAATAAATTATGGGACAAGGCGCGCGCCGCCTGTTGGGCCCCCGATCTGGGTCAGCCCGGTGTTGCGCATAGTTGTTACAGCTTGCGCCGCCAGAAGCGCCCCCGCCCTCTCGGGCCCTCCAACCGTATTCACATTTTTTGGTGCGGGCGCGATTTTTTGACCAGTTCCTATTTTTGCTTATACTTAATTACATTGGTCCTTTTTCTTACCCGAATTGCCGGAATTTTAATAAATTTTGATTTTTAATTTAGTTAATTTTGATTTAAATTAATGAATTTATTTTGGTGCAGTGATTTCATTTTGAATTAATTGATTTAATATCAAGTGAAGTAATTTTATTTTATTTTTGGTTTAATTTTTAACTTGAATTAGGTTTTGAGCAACTTTTCCACGGATTTCATGAGTCATATTCGCTTAATCTGGCTTGCAAAAATTGAGTGTCATTTTTTCTAATTCAGCTTTGACACCATAGCTTCTCATCGGCCAAAAGATAAATTTGCGGCCCTGAAATGCTTTTTTTTGAACATGCCAAGGTAATACGATTTTTTTTTAGTTCAAGTAATAACAGCTCGGGAAATTGCCTTCGCTGTTTTAGGAACGAAGGCAAAAGTGCTAATTCTGGTACCGTCTTACCTTGCCAAAATAATTACATAGTTTGTGACTATATTTCTTGCCGTTTTTTCGATTTCAAACATCCATTACTTTTTACTTTTTCAGCACTTCGCTTCACCTTGGATAATTTCTCCAAATCATACGGCAGATTCGTCGAAATTTGCACACCAAAATCGATTCTACTTATGTATCGAGAAGAAACGGATATCTGAAAATCTTCTGGAAAAAAATTGTAAATCAAGTGAGTTTTTGGCAAGATCTTTTTAATGGAATTTCACCGTTATTTTGTGGATTTTTAGTAAATGAAAATCCCCAAAAAATAGAGCCTTCCCTGCCTGGGGGCAATTAAGCTTTTTGATAAGCAGGAAAAAAGTAGCAAAAACGACTCAAAATCAGCATAATAATTTCTTTCAGGACTCATACGGTGATTCGGGTTCATGTCGACATAGTGTACACACGCTACAGCATGCCGACATAAGCTGCCAGCCGTGCGTGAATAGCCCCTGAATAGGCCCTAGAAGCCAAGACGACTATCTTCCTTCCGGCCACACCGCAGAATGGTTAGTTACTTATTTTTCAGGGCTAAACATAAAATCAACCGCCCCAGTCTTCAAACTTCGATTTCAGATGCAGCTTTGTCTTTCGGGAACCTCTCAATGCTCCTCGGAATCCAAAGGAGATATTTCTAGGACCACGCATTGATCCGACAACGCTAAAAAGTTTTGTGAGTATTTTGGGGGTTCGGACATCGTACCAATTGAAGGTGATTTTGGGGCTGATGGTGGATTTCCGCCATATTCAGCTTAGGCTTGGGCGTGGCCTGGCTTAGGTTAGGTTTAGCTGATGTTTAGCTTAGGCTTAGCTTAGGCTTAGCTTAGGCTTTGCCTGGTCTTGGTTTAGGCTAACTTCAGTTTAGCTTAGGCTCAGCTTAGGCCTAAAGGAGTAATTTTTTGATCATCTGGCAAATTACGAGAACTTAGTTCAACTCTGATAAGGACTTGATTCTGAACAAAACCCCGTTGTTTTTTTTTGCAGAATGGCTATCCCTGAATTTATAAAATTGTAAAACTGCACCCAAAAGGCTCTCTTTTGGCTCGAAAGGCACGCATGGTAAGGGACGGTCACTAGTATTTTAATTTTATAAAATCAGGGATAGCCATTCTGCAAAAAAGAACAACGGGTTTTGTTCAGAATTGAATTCTCTATCGAATGAGCTAGGTCTCGTAAGGTTTTGGCGATGATGCAAAAAAGCACTCCTTGTTAGCTTATGTTTAGCTTAGGCTTAGATTAGGCTTAGCGAGGTTAGGCTTAGCTTAGGCTTAGCCTAGGCCATGATGAAACCTAGCTTTGTCGGTGTTTGTGAAACATTATGGTCAAACTTTCAGCTATGAACCTCTCCCGCTTGACAATGTGCATGGTGCAACAAGCCAACTGCAACTCACGCCCGACTGCAATGCGAGTTGAAATTTTTTCCGCACTAAACACTAAAATATTTCTCTCTTTCTTCCTTTATTGCACCTTTGATGGAGCCAAATTTTAGCTAAATTCCAAATTTTTTAACATGGCAGTAACCTTTAATTAACTAAATTACCCTTCAGCCATAACCCTGAACAGATTTACCTCAGAGAGTAGCAATTTAAATTCAAACGTTAATTTGAATGGCCAGAATGGCCAGCAAACAGCTCAAAATAAGGTGAATAGCCAAAAACCGATCACTTAGCCTGTAGAATCGGACGAATATATCAGGTTGAGACTGTGTTGTTTACCCATACAGCTAAAAGGCAATACAGCATTGCATAGGGCTAAAATTATCCTTTTTTAGTCTTCCTGTTATCCAAAACCCCAAACAAAATCATGCCAGCCAAAAGAAATTATAAGCTCGACTCGCCCACAAATTGGTGCATCGGTCGGGGCGTCAGCCTAGTCATTTTCATACCCAAAGACAAGAAGCTAACCGGACTAGATTTGTGCCAGCACTAAGTGCTACAAACTCAACACTAAAATCACATCATCTAAGCAAAAATGATTAAATGATGGCAGCATAACTTATCGAGCCGGAACTGCCGGAACTAAATATACAAAAGTCAAAAATTTTTATTTATCAAGTCAAAAAGTGTGATTAAAGACCGAAAATTATTTATTAAACATATTAGATCAAGATGCGAAGCAATCAATACGATCAAAAATAATTTTCCGTAAACAAAGTCAGAAATGCTGGAGCATTCAAGTTATTACCGCCGATACAACCTGTGCCGAAAATCGCCCAAGAATTGCGTGAGATTTCCAAACCGCTAGCAAATTACCGAAATAGGAAAAAATGCTTGAAGCGCAAAAAAATGATTAAGGATTAAATTTTGATTGAGACAACTACACAAATCGAGCAGATGGTGTCGACTCTGCGGGAGCTCACACCATTTGGACATTCAGTGCAGCAGATTTATGAGCACGACTTCAGCCTTAATGCAAATACAACACCGTTAAATCGGCTTGGATAACTAGCGCCCTGGAATCCAGCAAATAACGCAACATGCCATTAGCACATGAAAAGAGGCGTCAAATTATTTGTGGAAAATGTCGGACCGCGAAATAAAGAGGGGCTACCCGACCTAGCGACGCTACCAAACGCTACCCGACACCTCGACACTACCCAAACGGACACCGCTAGTGCTGCTTTTATGGCAACACGCGCACATGCCCCAACGCAAACACACGTATCAAAAACTGACAACTTTAACCTACGTGCGATTATGTTACCACGAACGAGATCGAGCGGTGAGCGTAACAATAATCCCGCCACACTCTGTAAACTCAAGGGCATTTGAGACTTCTGCCTTGCCAGTCACAGCAAGCTAATCTGCCCAAGGTTCTAAATACTTGGAAAACAAAACAAAGCATAAAAATTGAAAACATACAAGCCAAACTATGCAGCCTATTCCGCAAGAAAATACCGCAAGCTAGACAAACCGCACAAGCGCTGGGGAAACAGCGTGTGTGGAAAAGGGCTGAAGAGCAATTAACAGATATAAACCCCTTGCAAATTTAAAAGGCCTTGCAAAATATACAAGACCTTAATGTCGGAACAGCGTTTTCGAAAAAGTCACCCCCTAAGAAATATAGAAATCTGTTAGAAGAGATCACCTTAAAAAGAGGAAGCCTGTCGTGACGCGGTTGACGCAAGCTGGCGGCGCCTGGCACCCCGGGGCCATAAAAAGGCCTACAACGCCTACAACCACATTTTATTCTACTTGCCCATATGCTTCAACAACATCACTTACCCACCTGACTATTAAGTTTATATGTAGCCGTGCACACTACACCATCTAGGTGAGCACACAGCAGCAGAGCACCGGCGTTCAGATCAGGTGCAACAGCACCTACGCGAGATTCGCACAAAAGTCCGGGCACGACCACAGGGCCAATCACGCCCAATCTTTCTTCTTTTCTTTCTACCCACATTGCTCCCCAGCTTGATTGTCCCCCGACACTCGGAAACCGTCAAAAGGAGCAGTTGTCGTATTTTATATCACTTCGTAAGCGTGAATAAACTTAAGTTAATTAATTTTGTGTAGCCGTGCACCCTACACACTGAAGCGCAAAATAGACATTATGACACCGTTGCATACTAGGTGCAACAGACGCATACTAGGGGCCAAGTCAATTTCCAGGTCAAGGAAGCACGAGTGCTCCGAAAAAGGGGATCTGCCTTTAACAGACACAAAATAAAAAAATCCTGAAAACCTTGCAAAAATCGAATTGTACGGCTGTCAACGCTTAGTTGGTGTTGAGAGGGTTGTACGCAAGCACGATATCGAAATGCTGCTCGGTTGCAGAATCGGTGCAGTAAATGCGCACACAGCCATCCAAAAGAAGAACATTTGCTCAACACTGAAAAATTCGTCGAAAAAATGATTAAACTAGACTATCTAGCCGGGAATATCGGAAAGTCGCGAGCCCAGCGGCCCCTATATAAGCCCGCATCCCGCACACACACACTCGAATAACCTTGCTGAATTGCTGTCGCCCTGCTCGAGACTACAGTAATCTAGCAAAGCAGAGTGTGGGCTTCAGAGCCAGCGATGTCACCAATCCACCTCCCTTCTCCGGAACCGGCCCATAGCATTCCCCCTACTTGAAGGTGGAATAAAGGCCTAACTCTTAAACCGTGTCGCCCACAACAGGCACGACAAGACGCAACGCGCAATAGGGCGCCACAGGAACCATCGGGAAAAGGCACGGCATAAGTGGGCTCCAGGATATCACAAGCATGTGGGCCCTGCTGTAAAATGCTGGTTCGGATCGGGGTTCCTGCGGCCTTGCGTGACGCTACAGTAATCCAAAAAAGGTTGGCTGTGCGCCTCAGTGAACCGTCAATCCGGGGAAACCGCGTGTGTGCAAAGGCGCAAAATAGGAATTTACGAATACCCAACTCAAAGCAAGTTAAATGGCGGTGCGCGTTTCTGCAAGTGTACGCAAACCGGAACATCCTTTACGAGATCCACGGCACCTGGAAAATAGAAAATTAATAGAAAAAACCATATAGTACGAATTTCTAAAAAAATAAGCTTGAAGAAGTTAAAGAAAAAGTGAAAGAAAACAGAGACCCCTTAAATGGTGCAAGCTATGCGGCTGCAGACACCCCGCTGGGGACAGGAAGGTACGCAAGCACGACCTTGCAACGCTTCTGCAGAAACAGAAATGCTGCCTACATTGCACACATTCGCACATTCTAAGAGCCAATTAAAAGCCAAAAAATGATTAAAAAAACTTTAACACCACAGACTCGCTCAAAATCGCCTCGGGGGTTGACCGCAAATCCCCGAGGAATCTCGGAATACCAGTGGTTTGACTGTGTTGAGCACGCCGACGCCGCTATAAGTATGGCATGGCCAACAGCCAAATTCAAAGACAACACACACATTTGTAAGCCCGTTGTGGCCCGGCAATGAGTACGGTAGACTGGCAAGCGACGTGTGGACCCCCAAGTGACCTATCGAAACCAGAGTCCCGAATTTTCCGCAACCGGGTTTTCCACATACCACACCTCGCAAATTGACAGCTCGAAAAAAAGCCATCTAAACAATAGACAAGAAAAAACTTAGATTGTAGAGAAAGAAAGTGAAAAAGGGAAAGCAACAGAAACCCGAAAATGGTGGAGGCTATGCGGACGTCCTCATCATCTCGATCTCGACGAAACACGCATAGCCACCGGCTGAATGCTAATAAAAAGGCAAAAGACATGCAAAAAATGCGATCGGAACTGTCCTAGTCCTTGGGAAAGCAGGAAACCACGCAGCCCTTTCTCACTTGCAGACATGTACGAAAGCACGAATGTTAAGAGATTGGTTGCGCTAAGTTTCATGAAGTTATTTAGCCTCCCAAAAACAACAAAAACAGCGCAACATTTCCAAATCACCCAATTTTCCGTGCTCCTCCTTTTTAATTCGGCCTGATTCTGTACTCACCCAGTTCCCCGATTTACGCATGTTTCCTCGTTCGATTCGCGATGCAGCAAATATTTTGAGAATAAATTTTTGTAATGATACCCGTTTTCAACATGCACATTTTCACGATCAACGCGCTTACAACCTTTGGAGGCACTATTTAGGCTTTAGGCAGCCACGACAATCACAAAATGCGCATAAAACCACATCGAAAATGCCACAAAAAGATTGTTTTGGTTCACTTCGATTAGTTGTCTCGCTCCTTAAATGGATAGAGACGGAACAGGGCAATCGGTTACGTCCGGGAAAGGGTTATGCGCCTCTCGGTGGGCTATCCTGGCCGGTCGGCGGTCACGATTTCGAAAATCACCATTTCGAAAATCACCATTTCGAAAAATCACCATTTCGAAAATCACCATTTCGAAAATCACCATTTCGAAAAGACACCATTTCGAAAAGACACCATTTCGAAAATCACCATTTCGAAAATCACCATTTCGAAAATTACCATTTGGGAAACACAGGATTTAGCAATACCCCATTTCCCAGTCGCAGAAAAAATTATTTTCGTTGGCTGGTTTGAGGTTCGGGGGTCTATTTTTCCACTGGAGATATGATTAATTTCATCATAGACACCACTAAAACAATTTCTATTACATCACTAGTCATATCCGAGAAAAACCGCGGTTTTTCGAAACTGCATTTTTATGCCTGTTTGAAGAACGGGTCTTTTCGAACTGGGGATTTTTTCGAAATGGTGTTTTTCGAAATGGTGTTTTTCGAAATCGTGACAGGGAATCATCCTGGCCAGCAAATCGATCAGCCTTTAAACTCTATCTATTTGAAAGAACCTTCACTTCAACTGTTTGCAAAATGGTCCAACCAGCGGCGCCGTTCAGCGCTGCTTTTCGAGCTGTTGCTGCGGTCTTTGAATGTACCGCACACTATTTTCGCATGTTTTCTGCGGGAAAACCTGGTGCTATTCAAATAGGCGGGGGAGATTTAGGCGGGGGGAACCAACTTTTTTTTGTCGGCCCTGGTGGGGATAGTAATCAAATATAAAGTGTTTTCACATTGTTTTTAGCAAAATCTAAGCCTATTTGAATCGGAAAAACTTTTTTAAAAGTTAGAAAAACTCTTAAAAAGTCGGAAAATTGGTCATTTTTGGGCCGAAAAAATTGATTTTTCGACCTAAAATTAAATTTTTTGATTAAGTTTTGTAAAGTTTTTATGTTTCGCAATAGCTATAAACAATTTAGAAACACTTCCACTATTTATATAAAAAATATAGGCTTGGGCGGAAAAAAGTTCGGTTTCTTGCCCGCCTAAATCTTTCCCCCCGCCTATTTGAAAAGCACCGAAAACCTGATAATATGGATTTTCTGAGCTGCAGATTTGAAATTCTCTCAAAGTTATGCACTGTCATGGTTTCTTAAGCAACGTATTCGCAACGGAAACGGTAGTTTCTCTCTCTCGCTCTCTCTCTTTTTTCTCTCTCTTCTCTCTCTCTCTCTCTCTCTCTCTCTTTTTCTCTGTACAAAGGCCTTTGACGTACAGAGTGTCGAACCGAACGCTGTAATATATAGCGTTCACTGCGAAATGCCAAGGCGTTAATTCATTTTATTTCCAAGCCAATAGGGATTCACATTAAAGGAAGGGAGATACAAGCGGGGGTAGTATTAGGTGGCTTTCTTCACGTCGGAACTCGGCAGGTACGACATCGTGGACCTGTTGTTGTCGACCTGGGCGACCGCCTTCGTGTAGTCCGCCATGAACTTGTCGAAATCTGGATGAAGGTCTCCGAAATTCCCGCCGTAGGGCTTTTGCTTGGCAAAATATTCGACGAGCACCGCGTGGACGTAGTAGTATTGGTGCGCCGTCTGAAATTAAGGGGATTAAGGCGAATTCATATCGAATAAGTCAATATGGTAATAGAGGAAGGGATTGTTAGCGGTGGAGGGGAACCACTTTTTGTTTTCCACCTATACCAATTGCCTGCTGTTGATATATAGTGTATTTCTATAGGGTTTTTGGTTCTTGCGTTTTCCCCGGGGGGGGACGAACTTTTTTTGGCCCAAGCCTACAATTTTTATATACATGGTGGAAGTGTTTCTAAATTGTTTATAGCTATTCCTAAGCATAAAAACTTTACAAAATTTAATTAAAAAATTTTAAGTTTAGGTCAAAAAATCAATTTTTTTCGGCCGAGAAATGACCAAATTTTCGACTTTTTCAGGAGTTTTTCTCACTTTGAAAAAGTTTTGCCGATTCAAATAGGCTTAAGCCTTGCTAAGAACATCTTGCTAAAAACAACCCCCCGGGAATACGCAAGTACCGGGCTTTAGTAGTTTTTGAATGCTAGAAATTCATGAAAAATAGTTTTAAAATGTAGAAAATCCGAAATTTTGACTTTTTTGGTAATTTTTCATACATTTTTGACCAAACGCGCAGACATATTCGAAAATTATCATTTTTTTATATTCTTTTTATATCCAAAAACTAAATAAAATGCGTCCGCTTGTCCATTGCCGCAAATTGCCAGAATCAACTGCGTACCTGGACTAGGCCCGCGCGACTCTGCCTCATCTCCTTTAGGAGGTCCTCGACCTTGAAATCCTTGCAGTCCTCAACGAGCTCCCGAATGCGGTGCAGCAGCACGAGCGGACCGGTGCGCCCCACGCCAGCCGAACAGTGGACAACGATCGGCGTGGGCTCCTTCATGTGGCTAAACGGGGCCAGGGTTGTTGAAAAATTCACAAGCGCCTCTTGTTGAAGGATTTTCGGCTGAAGTGCAGTTTAACCCCCCCACCCCAGCCGATCCCCACCTACCGTATCTCGGCTCCCTGTTTATCTACAGGTGTGTAAATTATACCAAAACCAGCGCCCAAAACCCGCTTCGCGGGTCTTGGGCGCTGGAATGCGGCCTTTGCATGAAAAGTTTGACTTTCTGATAGCTCGGGTCCTGCGGACCCGCCCCGACCACACGCGCGAGTGCAACTGGCAAGAATGAGGAAGTTTGTATTTTTTCGCAATATGCAAATTAGCCTTCGGGTACCCCCAAAAATGAATAAAACCGCCTTTAACTTTGTAAACTTGTATTTTATCGAAATTCCGAAAACGCCATCGGAAACAGAAGGGTCGATTCCCCCGGGTGACGGAGAATTGAGGCGTTTTGGACACGGGAAGGCCCTCAAATCGGGCCTCGAAAGTGACATCCACACACACACACACATACACTCCAAAATTATATAAGGTAGGATACTCGCCAGAGCAACACAAACATTTTCATATACATTACACACCTCGAGATGAACAGTGAGCCGAGATACAAAGGTTCGGGGCCGGCTGGGGGGCAACCTGCACTCTAACCGAATTCTCCATCAATGAACTATGGATCGATCCGATTCCCGGATGATTCAAAAAAGCATTGCTTGTCAAAATACGAACTCTTTTGAAGACAGCTTGTTGAGGATTCGAATCGGCAAGCGGGAGATGGGAGGAGGAGCGCCACGGTCCGGCCAGAAGCGCCACTGGAATCGAGTTTGTTATGTTGCCTCGGTCGGCTTCGCCACTACAGGGGGTGCGCGAAAATTGCTTCCCGTTTTGGAATTGTATGACTTTTGAGAAAGGAATAATCAATCAACCATGCGTTACAATGCCGGGATGCTTAAATATGTCGAGAATGAGAGAAAGCTCAAATTATTTTTTCGACGTTGGGTGACGTACCCATACAAAAGTCAGCCGGGCGCTGAGCTTTGCGGACAAATGCGTTTTTTTTCGTTGCCTATTGCAATGAACACAGCTGCCCTGAACGCCCAGTATTTGGTGTCATTTCTACGGGAACCTCGCCAAAAATCGATAAAGAAAAGCTCCGTTTTTCGCTTGCCCGACTTATCGAAGCATTTTCGCGTCGTAAATTCGAAACAAGCGCAACATTTTCGAATTTTCAAAAAGCTGACAATATGCTGTGTAACTTTCCAGGAATCAAATACTACTAAAATATATATCAAAAGGCCCTATTTATGATTCAATCGTAGGCTTGGGCGGATAACAAACAGTATTTTCCCCTTTGCTGCACCCTCCCCCCCCCGCTAACGGTCCAGTACCATTTCGGACTCCCTTCCACCCACATGGTAGTGTTCGACGACCCGCTCGGAGTTAAGGCCGTTCACCGTCAGCTTGCGAGCATGAAACATTGCTTTCGGGCTTGCATCCGAGTTTTGGTACTGAGATTAAGGTGATTTGGAGGTAAATGTGGCCGCTCACCTCCGTCAGAATCGGACCTTCTGAATTCGTGACGATGATCGGGCCCCGACCACTTGTTTGGAAGGTCATTTCTTGCCCCAGCTTGTCCGGGTAGTATTTGGCGCACCTTGGCCTGTTCTGCTCCACGAACTCGCACAACATCACGATCGACTGCGCAAAAAAAATTACACCATGAAGTCGAAATTTCGTAACTTCGCGATTTTGTTGGTCCTGCTGGACTATTATGGGGGGGGGGGGGGGGGTTTTGGCCGGAGGGGGAGATCACTCTTTCTTTTTCTCCCTTTACCTTTTAATACGCGTTGATGGTGTATTGTCTATTTTAGAGTGTTTTTAATAGTTTTCTATTGCTAAAAAAGTTATCAGCAATATTTTTTTTTAATTTTGAGAATTCGGAATTATTATCTGATGCGAGGTAAAATGCTATAAAAATGGCTTATGTGTTGTTACAGGGCCGTAGGCAATCACAGGAAAGAATTTAAGCCTGCCCCGCTAACAGTCCAGAGTCAGACAAAACTTTTTTTAAACTGCGACAGCTTCTTGAAGATTTATCCACTTTATACAGTGTGTGCCATAATGGTAGGTGAATGCAGTTTTTGGCCGCTTTTTCCGCGGTCTTGCATATACCTCTAAAGCCGTATAGTAGGTTTTGTGGTCCGAAAAGTTTTGGTCTACTTTAAATGCTTTACGATACAGGACCGCGTTTTTTAAGCAATTGAATAGAAGTAGGCGAAAAACACAAGTGACAAAATGATAGGGGAATCATTAAAGGTACACTAAAATCTCGTTCAAAAAGGTCGGTCGCGGTAGAAAATGGGGCTCTCTGCCACAGCTAAGCCGGCCCCTTCTTATCGCCTCTCCCCCTTCCCCCTTCCCCTCTCCCTTGGCCTAGTGGTCCAGGGCGCTGCCCCAAGCTGGCAGTCAGGGTTCGGTTTTGCTCCGCGGCGAGCGCCTACCGTAACCCTGTTTGCTATCCTGCGGACGGTTACCGGCCGGTAACCAAATCAACGGGACTTTAGTGTACCTTTAACACATCATCGCTTCGCGACTGTAATCGGCTGGCCTTCGGGCTACCCTCCATGTTCTACGCCACCACATTACATCTCTTCCTTCATCAATACCCACGCTGATCGCTTCAGAACCTTCACTAGCCAAAAACTCCTTAAAAAAACTACTTCGATACCTTCCTGATGGCCTCAGACCTCTAGCCGAAACCCCCTTAAAAACTACCTAAATATCTTCCTAAGGGCTTTAGATACCTCCCCTAATAATATACGAAAATAAGGACCGACCGGATGCGCGGGAGAAAAAAAGAAATGAAATGGCTCCCGTGAAAATTTTCATCCTCGAAACGCGCGCGACCTGGCTCACTATGTCCAAAATCACCCCAACCTCCGTCCCCCGCCCCTTTTACTAAGGAAAAAGACTTTCAAAATTAATTTTAATAATAATAATAATACAAGACCGCGGAGAAAGCGGCCAAAAATTCATTCCCCTGTCATATCATCAGGCACACACTCTAGTTGATCATAGGGCAACCTGGAACTGTAAGAAAGAAGTATGATCCCCCGCGAATACACAATAACCCCGCTAAAAATCCCCAACCAGTGCCTTCCCCTACGATAAGAGTGCAACACCGGTTCGCACATACCTGAACATTCTGCTGGATGACCATCATCCAGAAGTCGGCGCACGTCGTCTCCATCGGCCCCTGGGTGCAGATGAAGCGCTTCGGGTTGTACTCGGTGCCCACGTAGTTCGCGTGGATGTACTCGTCGGGGTTGGCGCCGACAACGTGCACGCGGTTGTGGTCGTGGCAACTGACATCCTGAAGGGCGGGTCAGCTATCTCTCTCTCACTCTCTCTCTATCTCTGCCTCCCCTCCTCCCTCTCTCACTCTCTCGTTCTCTCCACACTCTCTCACTCACTCTCTCTCACTCCCTCACCTTGTATCTGTTCAGCTTCGGATTGCGGCAGCTCACCGTGCACTTGGCCGTATCGTAGATGCGAGGGTTCCGGTTGAATTCTTCTCTCAAGCCCTAAAATGTGGCTACAGCTTGGGAAGAACAATTGCTGACTGACCTCGATGCCTTTCTCGAGCGTGCTTCTGATAAACATCCCTGCAGCCTTGCATATCTTTGCTTTTCGTTCCTGCTCCCGTCTGCGTCGTTGTGCGGGGCCGCTGTGGTCATACCTAGAAGTAGGGCTGTCTCGACGCGGGGTAGCAGTTGATTGGCAATTTCACCTTTTTAGGCTACGGTTTACTTTTCCCCCCCCAGCTCGAAGGTCCCAAAGTTTTCGATAGTTTTGTTACGTTTTTGGGATTTTTTCGGGATTCGGGATTTCGGGATTTCCCATTTTTACATCTTTCCCGGTAGCTCAACGACGGCTTATTGAAAGCCGCATGCGAAACGACAACTTCGGTAGCGCTTGAATCGGTTAAGGTTGGTTTTTGACAATCAAAGCGTGGAATTTTGCATGAAAAATTCCGAAAACGAGTAACGTCTTACCTACAGTCGTGCCGACGTCGCGGCATCTGTGGAAGTGGAGAGGACGGGGGGCCGGGTGATGCAAAAGGACGCAACAGCAATTAACTGGTGCCATTCTGCGCCGACCTTATGCAAAATTGTTATTCGTTCATGTAAATTTTGGCGTTACGCTGCTTGGGTTGATCATGGAGGCCGTCAGGGAAGCAATTTTTCGATTAGGAAGAAAACTCATTCGGCCAAAAAAGGGCCCGGAGTCGACTGCACACATATAAAAATTTTGAAAGTTTGTGATTTACGTTCTTAAAAATCGGGTTTTGTGAAATTCTCGTCAACCCCCATTGTTAGTGATCAATTAGCATAAGCCAAAAGTGGTATGCTCCATATACGGCGACAGAGGATCCGTTTTTCACTCTTTTCCTGATAGATTTCGGAGAAGAAGCATGCAAACTGAAGACTTTTATCGGTCCTAGACGGGGTAAGGGTTGAGAAGCGGCGACAAGGTTTTCAACCCTGGTCACAACAAAAGAGCCTTTTTTGTAGAATTCTAAACTTCTCGCAATCAGTTATCCATTCTTTCCCATTATCGGAGGGTGAACGGAAATCCTTTCGTAAGGTCCGAGTTTTCAAATATAACTAACGAAAGTGTCTTTAAACTTTTTCTTACTGTTCATAAGCGTAGAAACTGTGCAAGTCGAACACAAAAATACCGATTTTTCTGCAAAAAAAATGGCCGTTTTTACCCAAAATGACGACTTTTAACATTTTTTGCAAGTTTTTAGATAGCTGGCTGGACGAAATATATTTTTGTTGTACTAAAACACGGTTTTTAAGTTAAAGTAGGAGTTAAAGCAGTAGGAAGTGATTTTAACATTGCGTCCTATTAAATTACTCGTCATTTCTAGGCTTATACAAATTTTTTGTTGGCAGTTGTGATTTTTGTTTCATGGCTTTGGAATGGCGTAGTTGGTGTCGCGTGTTTCATGGAATCCCAAGGCGTGAATTAAGTTTATTTCGAAACACATTGGAATTCACATCGGAAGCGATAATGATAGCATTAGGGAGCTTTCTTCTTTTCAACGCCCGGCAGGTACGACATCGTGGACTTGTTGTTGTCGTCGTTGACCTTGTCGATCTCCTTCTTGTAATCGGCCCAGAACGGCATGAATTTCGGGCGCAATTTTATCATTCTCTCCCGCTTGCAGATGGTCTCACCCAAGAATTTGAGGAGCGCTGCGTGCACGTAGTAGTACTGGTGCGGTGTCTGCAAAACGGTTAGTACAGGGTGAAACCGGGTTTATACAGAGATGAGGATACAGGGGGTGCTCAAATAAGAGAAACTGGAATAACGTTCCGGGAAGTGGATGCAGACGACATGCAGACAAGACAAGTTGGCAGACGCACATACCAAAAACACCCC
The DNA here is from genome assembly GCA_958295435.1 of Mesorhabditis spiculigera. Taxonomy (NCBI): domain Eukaryota; kingdom Metazoa; phylum Nematoda; class Chromadorea; order Rhabditida; family Rhabditidae; genus Mesorhabditis; species Mesorhabditis spiculigera. Next base: position 22,862 of record CATQJA010002116.1, read on the forward strand.
CTCTAACCCGACGCAGAAGGTTCGTAGCGGAATGATAGTTACACCATTCGAAAGCCCTTCAAACGGCGAGTCTGTAACAATGCGCCATCTTACAATGCATTTATTTAAAAAGATTAAGGGATTATGTAACTATCATTCCGATCTGATACTTCTGCGTCGGGTTAGAGGGGGTGTTTTTTTGTTGGGGCCCCAAAATTGTGCCAGATGTGCGTCAAGCCATTAAATAAAAACAATCGACTCATAGGTGATATTTTTATACCGATTATACTTATACCTTACACCTTATAGTTATAGCCCGGTTTTGAGGGTTGCCCCGAAAAACAGTTGGGTCCTAAAACCGATCCTAACGGCCGAGGGTGAAGCTCTTGCTGACCTGGACTAGTCCCGCGCGACATTGCCTCAGCTCCTTGAGAATCTCCTCGACGTTGAAAGCTTCGCGACGCTTCACCTTCTCCAGGACGGCTCTCATCAGCACGAGCGCCCCCGCGCGCCCAATGCCTGCCGAACAGTGGACGACGATCGGCGAAGAGTTTCTGAATATAAAAAGAATATCTAAATAAAAACAGTGTTGGGAAGCCGCTTACCTTACCCTGCCCTGGCCTAACCCCGCCTCCCCCATGTCATTCTCACGTTGCATAAACTTCTAAATTTCCAAAAAATGAAAATGGCTGCTTCTCTCCCTTTAAATAGGCCAACACTAGTTTCGGCATACAGGGTGTCCCAAAAAAACGACCCATCTGGCATTTCGCCGTATTACATCCAATCGGCCTCAAATTTGGACCAGAGGTGTACCATACCCTAAATAACTCCAATCCTGACTGTTAGCCCCATTGCTACAGTAGTTTTAAAGTTATAACAAAAATGAACTTTAAATTCCAGTTTTCATAGGGTTAGTTTGAAGTTAGACCCCCTAAACATTAAGTGAAAATGATTGGGTAGGCCTTCTTTACCTTAAGAAATTTTTCCGGACTAAAATTAATCAATTAAGCGTTGATTTAAGCGATTTCTACAACACAAAATTACCCAAGTTCTTAAGCGAAATTAGGGATTCGCAGCCGGAAGTCGATGCAAATCGATGCAAAGTCCAAAAAGATAGCCGAAAAAACTGTTTAGAATTGTGTGAAAAACAGTATTTTGGCTATAACTTGACCACTACTGTAGCGATCCTACCTTATATAATTTGGTCGCGTATCTTTGTCTGTGTGTGTGTGTGCGGAGGTCAGTTTCGAGGTCAGATTTAAGGCCCTTCCCGTGTCCAAAATGCCCTAATTCTCCGTCACCCGAGGGAATCGACCCTCCTCTTTCCGATGGCGTTTTCAGAATCCCGATAAAATACAAGCTTAGAAAGTTAAAGCCGGTTTTAATCATTTTTGGGGGTCCGGGAGGGCTAATTTACATAATCTGAAAAATTACAAATTTCCTCATTCTTGCCAGTTGTACTCGCGCGTGTGGTCGGCAGAGCGGAGGGGTCCGAAGGACCCGAGCGATCGGACAGTCAAATTTATCATGCAAAAACCGCATTCCAGCGCCCAAGGCCCGCGAAGCGGGTTTTGGGCGCTGGTCGGGCTATAACTGAGGATTGTTGTTATTTAAGGTCTGATACACCTCTGGTCCAAATTTGGGCCGGTTGGATGTAACACGGCAAAATGCCAGATGGTTCGTTTTTTTTTGGGACACCCTGTATACCAAATGCGGCATCCCTGTCAAAGAGGTCTCCGATATTTCAACGAAAAGTTAAATGTAATGTCAGAAATAGATGAATTTGAAGGATTTCATAAGAGTGCAGTCATCTCCAGACCATTACGCACCTAATGACGTATCAAACATACCCCCAAGGACTTCCCTCCTTGAGATTACGCAGATAGATCCTGAGATTGAGATTATAGCCCATTCGGCAGAAAATCTGGTAAGAGTCTAGAACCCCGCCCCCCCATCCGGCACCAACTTTTGTATCTCGGCCCCCCTTTGTGCTAGCGAGCTCTAAAGTATACCAAAATGTTCGCCGTAGGCTCATTAGTAAGTCTACATCGCAGTTCAGTCGAACAAAGCAGCGAAAAACAAAAATAAGGAAGGTAGAAAAGTTGAAAAGTCGGCAGCGGGGTTTCCTAGACTTGAGCCGAAAATCTATTACGTATAAAACTATGGCTAGTTGACCGCATATCGAATTTAGCTTTTGATTGTTCGAGTTATGACAACTCTAATCCCGGCTGAAAACGGGCATTGCACCCAAAGCATGGGTTTTTTCAGAATACTGACCTGCCACAACACATATCGTAGAGCAGGTTGAACGGGTCTTGGTTGGGCGGTGGAGCGCCACGGTCTGGCCAGTTAACCCACTGGAATAGAGCACCTTATTCATTTTACAGGAACAGAAGTACCATTTTTTTACAGTGTACACTTAAGCTATTTTTAAAAAGGACCGTAAAAAATTAAAAAAAAATTTTGGATTCGCAGGCAAGGGTAGGAACTTTTTTCTCGGTTTTATTTTTAACGGGTTGGCAGCCGCATCGAAAATCGCCTGATCGAAAATCCCCAGATCGAAAATCGCCTGATCGAAAATCCCCTGATCGAAAATCGCCTGATCGAAAATCCCCTGATCGAAAATCGCCTGATCGAAAATCCCCCTGATCGAAAATCGCCTGATCGAAAATCGCCTGATCGAAAATCGTCTGATCGAAAATAACTCAAAAAATTAGGGTTTTTCTAGGCTTCTAACATCTTCGAACTACTTTTTGAGTTATTATCGATTAGAAAATTTTCGATTAGACGATTCTCGATCAGGTGTTTTTCGATCAGGCGAATTTTCGACCAGGAGATTTTCGAACAGGCGATTTTTCGATCAGGTGACTAGGAATCTTTTATTTAGCAGATTCTGATTACAGATTCAGAGTCCCCGTGTCCGACTCTAACAGATTCACTATGTCTAGTGTTGAAATCGCACGGTCGGATCGTGCACTTCCCTAGTTAGGAGTACCCCCGCACCCCTTCCTCCACCAACATGGTAGTGCGAGACCTCGGTCTCGGTGCCGAGGCACTGCACCGTCATATGGCGAATATGAACCTGTGCCGCATGGCCCGGCCGGATGAAGAGGACCTAAAGTTAAGGGTTTCACCTGTTGAAAGGCGACCGCCCATGTCCTCCTCCTCTGTTGAATTCGTGACGACGATCGGGCCCCGATCACTTGTTTGGAAGGTCAGTTGTTGCCCCAGCTTGTCTGGATAGTATTTGGCGCACCTTGGCCTGTTCTGCTCCACGAACTCGCCCAACATCAGGATCGACTGCGCGGAATGATTACACACCGGTTTTGCACCTTGGTAATTTTGTAATTTTGGTTCTTTAGGATTCACGGGGGGAGAAGTAATCCCCAAGAGGAAGGCAACTTTTTTTCCTTTCCCGGTTGGCCTAGGAATTAAATTTAAAGTGTTTTGGTAAGCGTTTACGTGGCGGAACTTGGCAAAAACGGCAGCCATATTCGGAGTCAGCGCCGAATTCTGCACAAGCTAGGTTTGGTCCCATCACAAAGTCCCGGCGACACTCAAAAACATCTCGAAGGCGAAATAGCTTCCGCCTTCCATACAGCGGCCCTGCCACTTAAAGGGCTGCCGACGGCATCTGTCGATCCCCCCCTCCCCCCATCAACAAATTGGCAAGTAGCCAACAGGGCAGAAAACGCGCCCAGGGGGGAGGCGCAGAGACATTTTCTTTCCCGCGCGTAATCGATTGCATTATGCCGCCCCTATCCCTTTAAGACCATCCATACCCCGACATGCTGCTGGATGACCATCATCCAGAAGTCGGCGCACGTCGCCTCCATCGGCCCTTGGGTGCAGATAAAGCACTTCGGTTTACCCTCGATGCCCACGTAGTTCGCGTGGATGTACTCGTCGGGGTTGGCGCCGACAACGTGCACGCGGTTGCAATCGTGGCAACCGATATCCTAAAGGGCGGGTCACTTATCTCGGTAAGAGTCTAGTTTACCCCCCCCAGCCAGAACTTTTCAGCGATACTTCCTATTAACGCGTGGAGTATCAACTATCAACTATAATAATTTTCTTGACGCGTCCGTCCGTCCGTCCGTCCGTCCGAAGCCGAATTCAACTCGAAGGGGAAAAGAGCTAGAGCTTAGCTCTCTTCGGATTCGGATAGAGCGTGGTCAGAAACCCCCAAACTGATAAAAAAATTATGAAAAAGTTTTAGTTTAAATTATTAAAATTAACTTTGAAAGTTTTTTCCTTAGTAAAAGGGGTGGGGGACGGAGGTTGGGGCGATTTTGGACATAGTGAGCCAGGTCGCGCGCGTTTCGTGGATGAAAATTTTCACGGGGGATTTCATTTATTTTTTTTTTTCTCATTCCATCCGGTCGGTCGTTATTTTTGTTTTTTAAGGGGATTTCGGCTAGGGGAGGTATCTTAAACCATCGGGAAGGTATTTAGGTAGTTTTTGAAGGGGATTTCAGCCATGGGGTGTATCTGAAGCCATCAGGAAGGTATTTAGGTAGTTTTTGAAGGGGATTTCAGCCATGGGGTGTATCTGAAGCCATCAGGAAGGTATTTAGGTAGTTTTTGAAGGGGATTTCAGCCATGGGGGTGTATCTGAAGCCATCAGGAAGGTATTTAGGTAGTTTTTGAAGGGGATTTCAGCCATGGGGGGGGGGTATCTGAAGCCACCAGGAAAGTATTTAGGTAGTTTTTGAAGGGGATTTCAGCCATGGGGGTATCTGAAGCCATCAGGAAGGTATTTAGGTAGTTTTTGAAGGGGATTTCAGCCATGGGGTGTATCTGAAGCCATCAGGAAGGTATTTAGGTAGTTTTTGAAGGGATTTCAGCCATGGGGGGGGTATCTGAAGCCACCAGGAAAGTATTTAGGTAGTTTTTGAAGGGGATTTCAGCCATGGGGGGGTATCTGAAGCCATCAGGAAGGTATTTAGGTAGTTTTTGAAGGGGATTTCAGCCATGGGGGTATCTGAAGCCATCAGGAAGTTATTTAGAGTAGTTTTTGAAGGGGATTTCAGCCATGGGGGGTATCTGAAGCCATCAGGAAGGTATTTAGGTAGTTTTTGAAGGGGATTTCAGCCATGGGGGGTATCTGAAGCCATCAGGAAGGTATTTAGGTAGTTTTTGAAGGGGATTTCAGCCATGGGGGGTATCTTAAGCCATCAGGAAGGTATTCAGGTAGTTTTTGAACGGGATTTCAGCCATCCCGGGTATTGATGGAGGTGGGAAAAGATGTGGTGGAGTGGGACATGTAGGGTAGCCCGAAGGCCAGATGGTTGCAGTCGCGAAGCGACTGTAACCATCTGGTAATAAAAAAGTAGAGACGTCCGTGTGTGTGTCCGTGTGAAGCCGAATTCAACTCGAAGGGGAAAGGAGCTAGAGCTTAGCTCTCTTCGGATTCGGATAGAGCGCCGTCAGAAACCCCCAAACTGATAAAAAAATTAAGAAAAAGTTTTAGTTTAAATTATTAAAATTAACTTTGAAAGTGGCGCCTTAATAAAACGAGTGGGGGCCCCTCTCCCGGCTGGCCACGCCCCCTTTCCCTTCGCCCCTCTTCCCCAGGCCCCTTCCCGCGCCCAGATAGCTTTTTTAAGTTACTTTAATACTTTTTAATACTTTTAATACTTTTTAATACTTTTTAATTATGTTAATTAATTATTTAAATCATCTAAAGCCATCGGGAAGGTATTTAGGTAGTTTTTGAAGGGGATTTCAGCCATGGGGATATCTGAAGCCATCAGGAAGGTATTTAGGTAGTGTTTGAAGGGGATGTCAGCCATGGGGGGTATCTGAAGCCATCAGGAAGTTATCGATGTAGTTTTTGAAGGGGATTTCAGCCATGGGGGGTATCTGAAGCCATCAGGAAGTTATCGATGTAGTTTTTGAAGGGGATTTCAGCCATGGGGGGTATCTGAAGCCATCAGGAAGTTATCGATGTAGTTTTTGAAGGGGATTTCAGCCATGGGGGGTATCTGAAGCCATCAGGAAGTTATCGATGTAGTTTTTGAAGGGGATTTCGGCCATGGGGATATCTGAAGCCATCAGGAAGGTATTTAGGTAGTGTTTGAAGGGGATTTCAGCCATGGGGGGTATCTGAAGCCATCAGGAAGTTATCGATGTAGTTTTTGAAGGGATTTTCGGCCATGGGGATATCTGAAGCCATCAGGAAGGTATTTAGGTAGTGTTTGAAGGGATTTCAGCCATGGGGGTATCTGAAGCCATCAGGAAGTTATCGATGTAGTTTTTGAAGGGGATTTCAGCCATGGGGGGTATCTGAAGCCATCAGGAAGGTATTTAGGTAGTGTTTGAAGGGGATGTCAGCCAGGGGGGTATCTGAAGCCATCAGGAAGTTATCGATGTAGTTTTTGAAGGGGATTTCAGCCATGGGGGGTATTGATGGAGGTGGGAAAGGATGTGGTGGAGTGGGACATGTAGGGGAGCCCGAAGGCCAGATGGTTGCAGTCGCGAAGCGACTGTAACCATCTGGTCTCAAAATGTTCGCCGTGATCGAATTACTATAACACCAGCCGATTACGTCGCTTCGACGCGCGACGAGAGCTGTAGTCGGCTGGACTTCGGGCTACCCTCCATGTTCTACACCACCACATTACATCTCCAACTTTATCCCATATACCCCCGTCGCCGAAATCCCCCTAAAAACTACTTCGATACCTTCCTGATGACTTTAGATACCTCCCCTGGTCGAAATCCCTTCAAAAACTGCCTAAATATCTTCCTGCTGACTTTAAATGATTTAAATAATGAATTAAAATCAATAAAAAGTATTAAAAGCATTAAAGTAACTTCCAAAAAGCGATATGGGCGCGAGAAAGGGCTGGTGAAGATACCCGGCACATTAATAAGACGTATGGGTGAAAAGTTCCGGCCTGGGGGTGGGGGTAAACTAGACTTTAGCCGTTATCTCTCGTTATCTGGAGCGCTCTCTCTCTCTCGCTGTCTGGCGCTCTTGCTCTCTTTCTCTCTATCACACTCTCTCGCTCACTCTTTCCCTCACCTTGTATCTGTTCAGCGTCGGATTGCGGCAGCTCACCGTGCACTTGGCCGTATCGTAGATGCGGGGGTTCCGGTTGAATTCTTTTCTCAAGCCCTAAAATGTGTCTATAGCTTCGGAACAAAAATCGCTGACCGACCTCGATGCCTTTATCGAGCGTGCTTATGATAAACTCCTCGGCAAGTTGACCGCTGCTGGGTTCCTTCGATTTCTTGGGTTTCTTGGGCTTGGGTGGATCAGGCCTAATAAAAAGAAATATCACGACATTGGGTAAGGATTCTGTTTCAGTTCATTGGCACATTTGCAAATTGGGTCGGTGACAAAAAAAGGCCTTACTTCGAGGTTTTTTTTCTCGGCAGATTGCGCCATCTGTGGCGAGAGCGATGACGAGCTGCCCCGAGACGGCAATTGTGTCGATGCCCATTTTGCCCGGAAATTGGATGCAAATGTTTGTTTTGGGCTATGCAAATCACGAATTGTGGTGTAGATACGAATTGTGTATGAGTAAACAGTTTTATGGTAGATTTCAAAATTTGATTTCACTGCTTTTGTTGACTGGTTTCGGTGCGGTCGTGGTCGGTGGTTTTGAGAGAGTAGGTTCGATTTCCCTAATAACCGCAAAATTATTTTCGCAAAAACAAAAAAACTTTCAATCAGTAAAATCACCCACCAAGTGCAAGCCAAACCAGCCGGCCACTTGTTGCTTTATGGAGCGGTTTAGGGCAAGATAGACGACGCCAGGGACGCCTGGAAAAGGTCGTGCCCCTAGTCTACCAAAAGGCTACGTAGTGCTCCTATAAGTGTACCGAGGAGCGATGCGTATCCTTCGTACGATTTCAGCACTTTCCGAAACGTTTTGGGCCTAAAGGGGCTCCGAAATCCGGTCCATGGTGCTCCTACGTTGATTCCTGGCAAATAGCCAAATGGGACCGCAACGCGACCGCGGCGCATGATCTGAGCTGATCTGAGCTTGGACGGAAAACGCTGGAATTTAAAAAATCTGGCGTGTTTCTGGAATCCGCGCGGAAATTTGATCATTCTAGACGTTTTAATTATGTAAATTAATCCGAGAATCACCGAGATTCAGAGATAGGGTGCCTTCCAAGGCATTACGACATGTAATTGTCAGGCACTCAAAAAGGCGTTTTCCACCCAGAAACATTTGAGTTTTACTCAAATATTTTACATTTTCTGGTACTTCTCGAGAGTGACACTAACATTTTTTGACCAGTAGGTTCAATCTCGCACGCGAATTCTGACTTCCGAGCCCCTTTGAAAGAACTTGGGGACGTAGTAACCTAGCAAAGGTCGCTTGAGGAATCTCCAGCCTAGCATATATTATAGCTTTCACTCACCATGACTCCACTGCCACGCGTGATGGCCGACCATGATGAGGACGAGGGGGAATGTCGGGATGATGTTCAGCAACATGTAACCCCAGGAGGCGATTACGTGGGTGGAGCAGATGACAAATGCTTGGATGTAGAGCTAGAAGCACGTAAAAAGCCTTGATCGAGTTGATGTACCAATCGCTGCGTCTTCGACAGCCCCGTTGACCATCCCCATTTTCGGGAGGCTTTCCAGCACATGAAGACGTAGACGACGATGGCGAAAATCGATACCACGATATTCTGGACTTGATGAGGGACGTTTTCGTATTTTCTCTAAAATGGGTTAATTTCACGACGTTTTTTCCACGATTTCAGGTTTTTAAAGGTGCTAAAAAGACTCGACTTTGGATTTTCTTGCTATAATTTTTTTTGGATTGCGCACCGATGTTCTGTGGATTATGCGGTTTCACAACAAACCACACCTGCGACACGAGACGCGCGCCAGTCCGCGCGACGGCAAGGCCGCATGATCGAACACGCGTTCAAAACAGAGGTATGCGCGTTACGGTTCGCGGGCGCGGCGAAGTTCTATGGAAATCCGCCTTTTAACATGTTTTGAGGTTTAGTTTCCCGTAATTCTTAGATTTAATTGTCCATGAATTTTTTTAGCGTTTTAGTACAATTTTGCCTTCATAAAATTGAGCTTTGCCTTCTGTAATCTTGATTTGGTCTCAAATCCCTAAAGCCCCTGATTATTGATTGTTATATTATTGCTTATATATTATTACTTATTGATTTCCAAGGAACGGATCAAAGAACCAGGCGCCCAACGTCGAGTTGAACATTGGCGTGGTGGTGAACAGCGTCACCCAGGCGCTGTAGGAGAGTGCCAGCAGGCTGGAAAGTTGAATTGGAACATGAATTCCCCGGAAGTTTAAGGAATGTGGTATAACAGCCACTAATTTGTAGTCTGAGTTTTGGATATGTGGTTCCACTGATCTATTTACTGATCTATTATTGGTATACCAATTTTATTCTTTTTCGGGCTAGCTTTTCAGCTTCGCCTATAGCTTTTTGTATTTGGCTCGGAATTGCATATTTTGAAGTTGATGAGACAGAAAAGTAGGAAAAACCAACCAGATGAAAAGACAGTTCCGTCGTGTCAGAAAACCAGTGATGCAATGCCAACCGGCAATTTCAGCTAGCCGACTGATAGCCAACGTCATGCAGTAGACGCAAGAAGCCGACCAAAAGCCTGAAAATATGTGGATTTTTAGTTACAGAAATTTTCACTTAGTAAAATGTTTGTGAATGTGAATTATAAGACTTATTTTGAAGTATCGTACCTAATCCCACAGCTCCCACGACATAGGTAATAATTGGATAGTTGCAGAACACAGCGCCTTTTAGCATCAGGTAACCAGTGAAGAAAGAGCTTTCGATTAGCATGGAGGTATCGCCTGAAAAATAGATTTTTTACGCTCTCACAAATTAATGTTTTCTTGCTAGATTGTATACTATCATTCCTGTGGACACTAGTAAAATCAAGGCCCTTGTTCGTTAGCAGGGGGAGTTGCCTATTCAGAGCCTCCCTCAGATAAGCGCTCTCCCCCGCTAATGAACCAGTACCAAAATTAGAACCTAGCGGTAACATAGGTGTACGGGAAACAATAAAGTGCGTCAAAAACCCACCAATTCCCATAAACAGCATAATGACGTAGCACGGGGATTTGTAGATCAGCTTGGCTTGAACCATCCCTACCAGGCCCGCAGTGTAGCAAACCTACAACAAAAAAAACTCTATTAAAAATTTTTTAACTCGTTTGAAAATGAAACCTCTTCTTTGTATGATAACTTACCAAAAAGAACATTCCGCTGACAAACAAATAAGCTCCTTGCAGCTCCCTTCTGATGCCAGTAGCAAACCATTCCTCCTGCGTCTTCACCGAGCAGTTATACCACGTCTGGTTTAATTTTCCGGTCCATAGGTATGGCCATAAGCCGGTGGGGATCATAGGCTAAACATCATTCATTTTTGGACTATTATGGTCATAATTTAAGAAATACATTACAAAATTACAGTATCATAACAATCGGAAAAGCAAAAGATCTTCACGATATTCTAGCGTATTTAAACAGAAAAGTTCATGTTGCTGCGACTGGCAAGTGCATCGACGTAATTCTGTTTGGGTCCACGCTACAAGCCAGAGGTTTTTGCAATAATGAGATCATTGCGCGACGTTCCTGATTGCATTCAATCAACCACATTCAGGTGCCTCTAAGCATCCGGGGTTTTTTTTGGTAACCACCCGGATGTAGGGGCTGAATACCGGCAAGATTTTATTATGCGGAGTTTTTGGAGGCATTAAAATGCATGAATCCCACACTACGAAGATATATCTAATGCACACGCTCGCGAAACTTCCTTACATACTCAAAAAATGTTTTATGTATTACTCAGAAAAATCGCAAATTGGCCTATTCATAAACCAAATTTGCGCATAAATTCCTACTAAAAAAAACCGAGAAGGCCGGTAGTCAACAATTCGTCAACCTGAACTTATTTCCCGAATTCAAACCAAGGAAGAAATGACTCAAAATTCAGCTGATACCGTATTTATTCAACTATTCAAATCCCCTGGGCCCGAAATTCTGCATTAGGGTTTTAGCAGCATCAATTACTATTTTTCTGGGGGACGCTAATTCAGCCATGGCTGATCTATGATGATCGTCGGGGTATTGTCTATAAACTGAACAAAGTGCTGCTTCAGTTTACTGGAAGCGCACGGTAACTAAAAGCGCAGGTCGAAACGGGTTTTACAGAGTTTTCAAAAATCCAATACACAGTGATACTCGATTTGGACAAACACTTCAATTTTTCGCAAAATTAGTTAGTAAACCAGCGCCCAAAACCCGCTTCGCGGGCTTTGGGCGCTGGAATTGGGCCTTTGCATGAAAAATTTGACTTCCGTTAGCTCGGGTCCTTCGGACCCCTTCCCCCCCACCGACCACACACGCGCGTGCAACTGGGAAGAATGAGGAAATATGTATTTTTTCATATTATGCAAATTACCCCCAAAAATGAATAAAACCGGCTTTAACTTTGTAAACTTGTATTCTATCGAAATTCTGAAAACGTCATCGGAAAGAGGAGGATTGATTCCCTCAAGTGACAAAGAATCAGCGCATTTTATCCAGGGGAACCCCTCAAATTTTTGTTTTTTTTTGTCTAAATTTAAAATGAAGTTGTAAGCTTTTTTGGTAAGAACTTTGATACGTTACGCCAGATGTTACGCCAGTGGCTCCTGGCACAAGCTCAAATATGAATTTTTTAGCGAATTACCGAGTACTCAGGCTCATTTCCGCTTTCTGATGCTTCTCTGAAGCCACAGCTGAGTACAAATACAAACTCAGAACAACAACAATTTACGTGGCTACAAAAAATAAACCCAAAAGCAGCTTTATTCACTGGTTGTGGCAGAGTCACAGGTACACGTACACACGCAAAGGCAGTCATAGACGACGAAAAAGAATTCCTTTTCTGATTTAACCACGGTTTTTTCTCTTCATGTACAAATATTTTGGGGGAGAAGGGGGAGGGCTTAAGGGGTTGGCTTGGCTTGGCTTGGCTTGACGGGGCGATGCGGAGGAGGATGAGGTAGCGGTCGAAGTGCGTTGCAGCGGGGGCTAGAACTTGAAGTTGTCGTACGCCTCGTTCTCTTCGTCCTGAAAAAGAGCATCTCAAAGACGTGATAAACTTTATTTTCAAAATGCTCTCCAAGAAAAACGCTCGTTTGGGACTATTTGCCTTGCTAGCACTTTTAAAGCATCTACAAAGTCTAGAAACGCGAAATACTCGAAATACTCAATTAAAGGCGCTTCGAAGGCAGAAAACTTATTCTCAACAATTTTTGCGCCCCCGGCGAAAATGGCAAAAATGGACGTTATAGAAGAATGCGTAATTTGCGTCTTTCGCCTTTTTCGACTTCCAAGTCCCTTTAAAACGCCTAAAAATTCTTACCGCGGCCCGCTTCGGCTTCTGCTTCTTCAACCCGGCCACCACGCACTCAGCGCGCACGTAGTCTTTCTCGCCGCCGCCAGGGGTCATAAACTGGAAACAGGCCGGTTTAAAGGACGCTTTAACTAAACGAAATAAACTTGTAACCCGAAGCTCCAGCGCCGAAAAAAAAACCAAAAAATAAAAAGAAAAAAGCATCAAACAAAATTGCTACCGACCTCCTCCTCCTCATCGTCGTCCTTGCCGCCGACGACCTGCTCCGGCTTCTGCGGGCTGACCTTGACCTCGATGGGTTGGGCTGGAAAAATTTAGACTTTAAAGGCGCTCGCAAGGCACGAAAAATCCAGCTCTCTTAGAGGTCAACTCAGCTATCATGACAGCTCCCTTTAGAGACCCGAACCAGTCGCGTCTACGCCCAGGCATCGCGCACGCGTTGCGGAAGCGCTGCGTGTCATTTTGCGTTGCGTGATTCAATGCTTCACAACTCCTCGAAACCAAGCCAATGCATACCAGGACTCTTGGCCGGCAGCCGATTCGTGCGGCTCTTCTCCTTGGAGCCGATGAGGCGGCTGGGCGCCTTCTTCTTCGACCTCAACGACTCCTCAGCCGCTCGGGGCTTCTTGCTCTTGCTGCCGCCGCTGCCGCTGTTGCTGCGGCGTTGCTGAAAGACAAGTACTGGGGCAGTTACGGTAGATTAGAGTTTGGACAAAAATCGATTTTGGCTAATAAAACACACTCGCAGTGGCAAGAAAGGGGCAAGCTAGCAGAGACCATTTCTCACCACTCACCATATCAGCTCCAGCCTGGTAGGCGTCAATGCTGGCCGTGGCGCTGGCGTGCTGGGTGGCCATCTCGGGGGTCCAGTCGAACGGTTCCTTTAGATTCAGCTTTAGCTTCTGGAATCATTCATTTAGGATTTGAAAGTGGTCAAAAATTCCAATCCCGATCAGCACCAACCCCTGCAATGCTCTTCAGCGTATCCTCGAGGAACGGCACGCGCATCTCCGAGGCCCACTTCATCTTGTTGACCATGTCGGCGATCAGCTCAAAGTCGGGATGGACGGCGCGGATCGTGTTCTCGCGGGCTGGATCAGGATGCGGAAATAGTAAACCAATTTTGCGTACCCTTGGGTGTGGTGAAGAACTCGAGCTTCGACATGACCGACTCGAGGCCGCGCATCTTGCACCACGGGAGGGCCTGGTCGTCGAAGAAGTCGATCACCATGAAGAGCCTAAAAACGAGTAAGGAGCGAGTGAGTGAGAGAGCAAGATAGAGAGAGAGAGATAGACAGAGCGAGAAAGAGAGAGAGCAAGAAAACCCACCACATCTCATAGTCATCACGACGGCTCTGATCAAAGTTCTGGGCGGCCTGTCTGGACAGGTAGCGGTGGTGGCTGTACTTGACGTCACTCATGATTCCTGGGCGTTTTTTCCTAAAGAAAATTTTAGAGGTTTTTGAAAATTTTGGAAGCTGCTTTCAGCGCTCAAAAAGACCTACAGATGGACCTTGTTGCTGCGCTGGTACTGGCGAATCTTGAGAAAGTCGACGAGGTACAGGTTCATGCAGTCCGGGCCGTAGCCCACCCAGAACTGGGCGGGGCGGATGTCACTGACATGGAAAGAGGTTGATAGTTCCACGATAATCGCTGCCAGCTGGCCCAGGAACAGGAACAATTTTTTTAGGGGGTCTGACAAGGCATGGCGATGGCTTTCGTTAGGTAAGGATTCCTTATGGGATTCGTAGCTCGTACGGGAATAACCACTTTGCGTGTTGCGGAAGTGAACACGCTACGCATTGCGGCAAGTGCCGCAGGAGATGTTGCGTTGCGTGTCGCGGAATCAGAGGCGGGGCAGACGCGTTGCGTGTCGCGGGAGGGATAGACTCGGTGCGTGTTGCGGAAGCCATTGCGTTACGCGCTGCGTGTCACGGGGGCATACGCCTGGCGTCTAATGGGGCTAATACGTTGCGTGTCGTAAGGGCAGGTGCGTTGCGTGATGCGATACGCCACGCCTTGCGTCGAGTAAGCAGAGGCGCTGCCTGTCGTGGAAGTGTGCTCTGCGTGTTGTGCGACAGACGCCTTCCGGTCCCGGCTGGACCCGAACCCTCCTCACCGATGAATCCAGCCCATCTCGTGCAGGTCGGCGATCGCCTTCAGCGTCATCAGGGCGAGCCGGAGGGCCGTCGACTTGGAAAAGTTCCGCTTCAGCACCTTTGATCTCAAGTACTAAAAAACTCCTTGAAAAGCTAGTCCAAAAAATTTACATGCAAATCCGGGCCGACGAGCTTGAGCACGAGGAACTTGAAGTGTTTCTCGACCCTGCCGCGGTCGAGGGGCCTAAAAAACAATAAAAGAACGATACTGTAAAAACAAACACTGGAAAATTGGGGTATTTCCCGGGCGTCTTGACTCGGTCCTTCTCGACGTCTGTAAGCAGGCCGACTTCTTTCTGAAAATGACGCTGATGGGTGTGAAGATCCATTAGATTTTCAGTAGTCATTTTTTAAGGTTTTTCAAAAAAAGAATAAAATTAGGTTTTAAAGGTTAGATACCTTTAATCGAGCCATATCCTCCGGTACCGCCTCCACCTCAGACTTCATCAGGAACACCTCGCCGGAACTGAGGGATTTCACCTAAAAGAGACGGTTATGAAAAATTCAGAATATATGCATCAGTCCATTAACGCGCTTAATGAAACCAGATGTAGGCTAAACTCTAGTTTACCCCCCCCCCCCAGGCGAGATAGTAGGCCTGGGGGAGAGGGCGCAGGCGAAGAGATAGTAGGCCTGGGGGAGAGGGCGCAGAGAAAAGGGGCGTCTGGGGGGGGGGGGGGGGGGGGGGTAAACTAGAGTCTTACCCAGATGTATTTCTAGTTGCATACCTTGAAAATGTCGCCATACTGTAGGTGCCGGATGACCGTCTGGATCTCGTAGCGGCTAAAATCGAGTATGAACTACGTCTCAAAAACTGTCTGTGGTAGATGATTTTTGGCTTGCACATTCCTTTAACGTAACGTATAGTTGAGATTTACCCCTTGACGCCGGCAAAGTTGAGCCCTTGCGCGAGACATGCGTGCCCTCCATCTCCGGTGTATTCGACGCTGCAGCCGCTGCACATAATGTGAATTTGCATAATTTCAATGATTGCATACCTGACTACGCCACTCATGAAACGCTGGTGGCGGCGAGTAGAAAGTTGGAAATGAGGCGAATCGTGATTTTTTTTCAGCTCTCCTGGCAACCGGAAATGCAGAATTTCTGTTAAACTAATTTTCAACCCAAATTTTAATTTTTGCGGTGTTTTCGAATCCAAAAACTGTCACATATACTGTTTTACGAATATCGGCGCTAGTTTCAATTCGTTAACTTTATTTTAGCCTTCACATCCAGCCAGTCCCAAAAGGTCCACATGTGCCAGCTGGGGCCAGGAACCTGTCGCTCCAACCCAAGCTGCTCCGAACAGTTGTTGGCCGCCAAAAATGCGCATTTTCACCGGGTTTCGGGTGTTAATCAAGATGTTATGATTCATGATTTCTCACAACTTTTTTCTTAACTGTTACGGCCACAAAGCAATGACATTTTTCAGATGGCAAGGGAGGTCCAGGTCGACGGGGTGGCGGTGCCGGCGGCGCTGGCTGGGAGGTAGGTTTCTCAAGTAACTAAAAAAACGCACGGTATAAATAGTTTCCCTGCTAAAGATCCCCCCGCTAACAGTCGAGTAACGGCTGGTCCTTCAAAACGAAAAATTTTCATATTTTTCAGATTCGATCGCTCCTCTCGTGAAAAATCTCCTTTTTCCTATTCCCGACCAACTCCTGGGGAGCCGATGCGACATCATCGCATACCAATTCCGAGGGTAGGTACGTCTCTCTCTCTCTCTCTCTCTCTCTCTCTCTCTCTCGCTCGCTCTCTCTCTCTCTCTCTCTATTTTCATTATCTCGATATCCTGCTCTCTCGGTTTTATCATCGTGTTGTTAAAACTCCTTCATTATTTTGCCTACTTCCCCATCACTCAACACAGCACGTCAGCTCATGCTCCTCCTCTCCTCCTCAGACAAGCCAGTCAGGGCCGTAGGCGGTGCTCACAGCAGCTCCCCCCCTCTCTCTCTCTCTCCTCGAGACCCAGCTTTTTCACGCCCTAGGGCTTTGGGATCCCGGCTTTTCGGGCGGACGGTGTGTTTGTGTTAATTCGTCGCACTTGGCCCCGGAAGCGGGGAACATCATCCGCTCTCAAATTACCCTCTGGTTGTTGGCTTTACGCTCGGATTACCGGAGATTGACATTTTGGGTGCTTTGGTCCTTTCTATTAACTTGGGGAAAAGTCTTGTTTCCGAAACTCGATTGGCTAGGTTTGATGGTTTTTTATGCTAAAAATTTCGGCAAAAGCTTAAAAATGATAAACCTTATGCATTATTAGATTTATACCTTACTTTTTGCCAATCGATAGCTGGGATTTTTAATTGATAGATTTTTTTTTATTTCTGACGTTTTTCCTTATTTTTTCGGGCATTGGGCAAGTTTACGCGTTATAAAAATAGCTAATATTTTTCATAACTGTTAATTTCTATTCTGGAGCGTCTGATAATTTTTTTAAAAAGGCAAATTTAAGCGATTTTTCTGTATTTCCAGGTATTAAACTTCACGAGCGAGGACCGGCAGCCGGCTCGCATCCAGACGGTCAGCCCCCAAGGCCCCCGCGAACGACCCGCCATGCCCAACGTTGCCCATTTGCAGTACAACTCGCCGGCCGATCTCTATTCCAGGTATGAATTATTTTGTTATGTCTGCTCCAATGATTTGATTTCAATATCGTTATCGCGATACCTTTGTGCATCTGCAATAAAACGTGCATCACGCCCAATTAGATTTTCTTGCTCATTTCTCAAAATTCTAGTTTTCGAAAAAATTATCATCGAAAACGTTTTTTTGAAAAGTTATTCTCGGAAATGGGATTTTCGAGGGTACGATCGCCTGCCAGAAAATCCATACAAATTTCCAATTGGCATGGGTTGCTGGTATTACCGATTACGAAACTTTTAAAAATCTGCAATATCCGCAACATCGCAACTTTACCTTTTACGCTAAATCTCCAAAAACTCTCTTTCTCTATGTCATCTCAAATTTCACACACTTTCCTCTGGGTTGGCCTTTTTTCCGGGGGTCCGTTGTGTAGACTGTTTGCTGGGCGGTTGGTTGGTTGGTTGGGGATGGGCGGCCATTCCTCTATTACACCCCCTCCGGGTGGGCCCTCGAGCTGGAAAGGCTGGGCCTCAAAAAACTCGGGGAGCTTGAGCCCGAGAAATTAGGGGGCAGAAACTTGCCACAGCACCCTGTCGAGAGCCCGGGAAAAATCGAACGCCTAATCACTTGGGCATTACAACCTGGGGCAATGGGGGATTTTTCCCAAAGGTCAGATGGGTTGAAACATTTTTGATGACCTGGAATGGTGCATTAATGACGGGTAAACGGCCACAAATTCTGAAGTATGACTAGAGCTGGTGTATTAAAGGGGCAGGGAGGTGGAAGATACGAAAATTCCCAAACTGGGCAATTTCAAAGGAAATTGATCGATTTTTGCCAATTTTTCGAGTAACCAGACAAGAGGGTTTGGCCGGACATATGATTTTTGCATGATAACGTCTAGATACGTAGATTTAATTTCTGCAATTTTTCGCCCTTCCTGTGTATTCTTACAGCCCTGGCAAGTACACATTTAAGCAATACTTTGCTGTAGTCTGTATTAGTGTATTGAACAAGCATTCAGTTAGTCTTAAGTAGTTTATTATTCCGCTGAGCACGTGTTCGGGCAATGGTGGAGCTTTTTGTACAGTTGAAAAGAAAAATGTAGGAAGTGAATTTTCAACACAAATTAAATGCAAGCTTAGTTATTGCTGTTTCCATTGCTTGGTGCTTGCGAGGCCTGGGCGGCGAGCTGGGGCTGGAACCGCGGGTTTTGGACTTGTTGCTGCTGCTGTTGCTGGGGTTGTTGGGGCTAAAACACACATTTTTACTGGAAGCCTTAAAATAGAAGTATCGAAACTTTCATTGAATCCAAATCAAGCTAAAGCTGCTAAAAACTAAAGAGTAGGGGCTAAAACCACACCCCAAATCCAGCCTCGCGCTTTCCGTATCCGTAGTATCCGCCATAGCCTCCGTATCCACCATAGTACGGGTATCCTCCATATCCATATCCACCGTAGCCGCCATACGGATACGCTCCATACTCATAGCCATACGACGGCCAGCCGTAACCGCCGTACCTTAAAATTTTGATACCTCAGGGATTTCTGCGCATTTTTGCCCTATTTTTTAAACGTCAGAGTACACTTTATCAGCAGTCACATGCCATGTTTTAGTAAGTTATGTAGTACATCTAATTTTGAAAAATGGTTGAAGACCAACTATTAGGGAAAAAGTAAGTTATTAAATTAAAAAAACGTACCATTGAGCCGAGGTTTCCTGGACCAATCCAGCAGCAAGTACGCAGGCGATAAGGAGGATGATTTTGGAGGTCATCTAAAACCAAAAAATCTTAGTTGATGAAGGTAAGAAGCTGCGTAGGAATCATTAGTGCACTGATTAAAGAGTCGTTCTGAATTTCGAGCGCCAACTGACAAAACAGCCCAAATTTTTGGAATTCGGGGATCAAGAAAAATGTAAGAAAAACTTACAGTTGCTTGTAAGCTAAATTCTGAGCTAATAGCTAAAATACAAGCATTAATGAAAGTCTTAGATCCGTTTCTAATGCCTAAAGCCGAACCAAGCTGATTTATAATTCAAGATAAAAGGTTTTCAGTAGAATTTATGAAGTATAAGGTTACTGAATTAAATTAAATCTGGCTTTTACGAAGATAAGATCCTATTTTTAATTAGTAGTGCTTATAGGAAGGTTATAAACCACTTCAACAAACTTCAATGAAGGTTTTAAAGCAAAAAAAATATACCCACCTTTCTACCAAAACACACTGCCGGGTCCCTGGGTATAATTTGGTGACTTCTCGCCTCTCCCACCTTTATATCACGCCCCGATCTGTTTGTTCTCCAAAATGGTTGGCCCGCGTGGCCAGCAGAGGCGACTGTGGGCTTTTTCTGGAAATTCACGCCAAGGTGCCAAAAATTGGCACACGCCACACAGAGATAGTGAAAAAGAGGTCAACGATTTCGAATGGGCAAATAGATTTTTCGGGCTTGCAAAGCCAATTGAACTCTCTGGGCTTCGGACAGTAAGGGTTAAGCGATCTCCCTAGAGAAAGATGTGCTAAAAATAGCTTAAATTTTGAAATGATGATTTCTGTCGTCTAACGAATTACCATAACGCTCCAGGCAAAACCAGCCTCAAGCCTGGACCCACACCAAAGCCCAACGCAAACCTAAGCCAAAGCCTAAGCTCAGCCTCAAGCTAATATCTAAGGCAATGCCTGAGCCTTTTCCTAAGCAAATGCCAAAAATCGAATCCTAAGCCTAAGCTCAAGCCAAAGCCTAAGCCCAAACCTAGGCCCAGCCTGAACCGAAGCTTCATCTTGCGTGATTAAGACCTAAACCTCAGCCTAAGCCCAGGCCTAAGCATATAAGCATAATTGTAAGCAGATCCAAAGGACAACGCCTAGACCAAGCTAATCCTACAATCTAAGCCAAAGCCTGGGCCAACGCCTATGCATAAAGCCTAAGCCTGAGCTTGAACCCGGGCGCAAGAAGCCGGAGCCTCACCTCGATGATCGATGGGGCAAATCTTATAGCTCTTTTACGATAATGCGCAGCAACGTAATATTGAGAGCTACGAGTTTCAAGTTGAACTTTCAACCTGGAACTACCAGATATGTAAAAATTTGTTTTTGGAAAGCGGAAGTGGGCAAAATGAGGAAAAACTCAAGCCCGAAACCGCCACAACCCAGGCGACCCGAATAAAACTGGCCACAGCCACATTTTTTCGGCTTTTCCGTGCCGTGCTCAAGTTCGGCCAACTCGTAAATATCAGCGGGGTGGACTTGTTAGCCGGGGATTAGCGCTCGGCCCATGCTCGGCCAGTCACCAGGTGACCCCGGCCGGTGCATGGGATCTCTCTCTCTCTCTCTCTCTCTCTCTCTCTCTCTCCTCTCTCTCTCTCTCTCGCCCTCTCTCTTTCTGTGAATAACCGCGGATTTGTTGCAGCCCACTGAGTTTTGTTTACAGTTTTTCTGGGTCGGAAAAGTGGTTTGAAACGACATGTAAGGTTTGACGAATTTGGCAAAGTTCATGAAAAACATGACTCATCACTTCAAATGTGCCCATCAAAATATTATTTATGAAGGTTCTGAAAAGAATCTTTTAAATAAAAACCTAAGAGGGCACGAGCTAAGCCGCTTACCACATGCGCTTCTTTCAGAGAATCGGCCCAGGAGCAGTACGTCCAGCAAATCGGAGCCGGAGCAGCCCCGCTGCCGGCTCCGCTTCCTGAGAAACACTTTGACCCGAATCGAAGCGCGACTTTGAGGTATATTCAGGTAAGTGAACCTTCTACTGGTGTGGGTAAAGAGAGAGAGAGAGTGTGAGAGAGAGAACGAAAGAGAGAGAGAGGGAGGGAGGGAGAGCGAGCGAAAGAGATAGAGATAACTTAGAGAACATGACCATATTTTCAGGAAGGAGAACGCAACGGCTATGGCCCAAGTCTGGAAGAACAGATCAATGCCATCGAGCAGCCAAGGGAGTTCAAGTCGCCGGTAAGTAATATAATCTTAGTAATGTATGAAACGGTATTTAACCGATTAATATTATAATTAAACATCGGAGTTTTCCAGGAACCCGCATGGGCCGGATTTGCTCGTGAGAAGAGCGAGAGGGCCAGGTCGATGACGCCTGGATATCGGTTAGTCCTTAAATTTTCCAAACTACGGCGTTAAGAATCTTTTTAATGACATTTAAAACTTGAATTTGCCGCATTATCAATTCTTAGCGCCCAATCCGAGCCTGGTGAGACCTGGTCGTATGAGTATCAACGTGATCAGCGAGGTGGCAGCAAGACCCCGGCCAGGGATCCAGACTGGAGAGAGTTCCAGGTGAGTGGCGTCAAGAGAGAGAGAAAAAGGGAGAGAAAGAGAGAGTGAGAGTGAGAGATATAGAGAGAGAAAGAGGGAGAGAAGGAGAGAGAGTGAGAGAGAGAAAGAGCGAGAGAGAGAGACGAAGTTTTAGCCATTTAGCAAACCTTAAAAAGACTATGAATTCTCTCGTTTCTAGGAAAAGACTAAAACCTATGTGCACGATAACAAGGGAGGTGGCACTCCTTATTGGGCGCACGCCGAGTTCAACCAGCCAAACCATCAGCACCATGGTTATAGGGAGAAGACGTAAGTTACGAGGTGTTACTGGTCACCAAGTGTGTTTTCGTATGTCATTAGCACCCGACTATTACCCCCTTTTTCAGTCCGAAAGGCTACGAGTGCGGCGGTATGGACTTCCGCGGGGACATCCACTTCGATCCGCCTGGCCCTTATGACTACGTGTACACCAAACGCCAGACGGAGGAAAAGCGAGTTCCCCGCGGTTACGAGATTGGTGGTACCGATTTCGGAACCGGATATGTGGCTCCTGGACCGTACCATGGGCATGGACCCGATCCACCAAGGAGGAGGTGAGTCGCTTCTGTACTGAATTTATTATCAAAAGAAATTGATTTTGCCTTGCCAGTCCCTTTAAACGCCGAGCTTTTAGGTCGAAGTATACCGCTGATCCGCATGCACCGGTTAACGTTGCGCTCGCTCCGAATGTGGACTCGGTAAGCCTGTGAAGATGCTGAAGCCAATACTTAAGCCCAAGCGAAAGCCTAAGCTAAGTTTAAGCTAAGCATAAGCATCAGCCTATGCCTAAGCTTGAAGTGAAGCCTATGCCTAAGCCTAAGCTGAAGCCTATGAATAAACCTAAACCTAAGCCTAGGCCTAATCCCAAGAAACACCTAATTGATCGTGACCATAACAATTATAATGCTTTCAGGTTGATCCGCATCTGCTGGTCGGTGACACCGTGTCCAACATGAGGGCGGGACGCGATAGAAGAGATGGTCGCGTAAGTTGTATTGGACTTGAATCAATCTCGGGTTCCTTAATTTCGTAGCACGAATACGAATTCAAAACGTAGAAATAAGTGTATCTTCTTTAGCAAGATGACTCGATGGGGACGGCCTTCCGCCCGACCGAAGGCTTCAAGAGGGATCACCATACGACCCGCCGCAGGGCCGAGACGCACAACGATAATACGTTCTGTACCAATTACACGAGGAGGTCGAGGAGTGCTTCTGCTCCGAGGTTAGCTCTCTCTCTCTTTCTCTCACTCGCTCTTCTCTCTTCACTCTCTCTCTCGCTCGTGGGCTCCATAAACCCAGCTTGCTTCCAGGTCCAGCGCCCCACCCGAGCAGCGTGACGTTTGGCGCAACCGTGAAAACGTCGACCCGCATCCCTACTATGGACCCGACAAGACGGTACTTTACGATGATGAAATTTAGATACTTCAAAGGAGTAGTAAACTATCTAGCTACTCTAGAGCTTTATTAAGCTGCAATACCTATCATAGAGCCTGATTTTTTGCAAGCTATCCCCTTTTTACCACTCCCGCTTTCCCGCATGTCGCACCCCCCATGCCCTTCTTCAGGTCAACGTTCATACCCTGCTTAACGATGAGGCCCTGGTTCCGAGGAAACGCGAAACGACACCAACATGGCGGGAGAAGAGCTTGGAAAAGCACTTTGCTTGGGAGACCCGAGAGGACCCGCTGCACACCAGGCCAATGGCACGTTATAGATAAAAGTTTTGTTTCGCCAGTAGCTCGTAGTGCTTTACCAGATACGTAATGTTAAAATCCCGAAACCGCACGAAAAATCTGTTCACCATAACTTTAATCCAGCTAAAAGTTTTTCCCTCAATGGATCGTAGTTAGAGCTTTTATTCAAGCATTATGTTACGCAATGTAATTTCCCTTTAACGCACGAAATCTCTATCCACGCTAAATTACCCAATAGTTCTACATATCGCTGAAGGTGGCGGCAAGGCATGGCTAAAAGCTTTTTGCGTCGGCTCAATTAGGTTTTCTCACCGAGCCGCGACACGCAACGCACATTTAACGCGCGCCATAGACTTTTCATTGCGTAACGCATCACGAGCCCTTCCACATCGCTGGAAAAGCTTGAGTTTTTGAGCGGTTTTGCATATCGCGTTGTGACAAATTCCATCGGAGCCCGTAACCAAGAAAATCCATGGCCTTCCCTTCCTGTACCTTTAAAGGGGGCAAGGAAGCCCAACAAAACGTCCTGATCACGTTTTTAGACCTGGACTCGCGAGCCGAATTGGACTCGTACGGTCAATGAGCGCCGTGGCGCCTGGGAGCACAAGGCCTGGGATAACGATGCGAGGTATGTTCCCAAGTTTGAATAATTAACTTTTGCTAATTCAGGCTAGCCCTCCCCGCCTCGGCTAAAGTGCCAGCTGATGCCCCGCCACACTGGGCCTCCAACGCCCAGCAGAAGCAAAACGTTTGGCAGGGAGCTGCTGGGCAGGTTCGTGAAAAATAGAAATGAGATAGATGATGTATCAACCTTAAAAGAATACCCGCAAATATCTTAAAAATGAAAACTAAACTTTGTATAAGACGTGTACAGTGTGCATAGAAAGCTGTGTACCAAGGAGCGCCTCGTAGGCGACGTCGGGAAACGCGGCACTCCTTCTTACGCCCTAAACCTTTAAAATGTGGGGCATTTTATTTCCAAAAATCTAAAATTTATACGGAATTAAAACGTAGTACTTGATCTCTTTTCAGCTCGGCTCCAACTCCTCGTACACCTACCATCAGAGTCAGCCGGTGAACACCCATTACACCTACTCCCAGAGCTCTACTGGACCGGTACAGGTGATAGCAAATACCGAAAAAATACCTCTATCTCCTCCCAGACCCAGCAATCGGCTACAAACTACAACTACTCCCATAACGCTGATGGTTCGACTAATGCCGACTATGTTGCAAATACTGGCTTCAACAAGACGCAGTTCGACTATTTGGAGGTTGGCGGGGACTCTCTCTCTCTCTCTCTGTCTCTCTCTCTAAATTCAGCTATTCCTTCAGGAACGCCGTAACAAGTACGGACCGGGTGGGCATGGTGGCGGACATTATCAACAGCAGTATACCACCAACTCTACGTCGACGGTAAGTGTACTTCATGATCTTTGATCTTTCACTAACAAGGCCTGTTGGTTGGCGTGGTAACCCAAAACTGTATTGAAGATAGGCAAATCGTAGTTTAGGCGATCAAAATCGGCAGAAAGGTATGGTAAAGCAAAAAATAATTTGATACTTTTCTATAGTGATACCTTATTATACGGCTCTGAGATCACGTCCAACAATATCAGAATTCGTAAACTCGTCGTCGTACCTGAACTAAAGCCTGCATTGCAGGCGCCCTTCGGCCACCGCAGCGCCTTTCGGGCGTACAGCCGCGAAAATTTGTACGACCAGGACCCGCACCGCCAAAAACTGCTAGATCTCGTTGGGACCCTGGATTGCTGGACGTGATTTCGGAATATGCTATCTATTTTTCAAAGATTAGTTCAAATTTTGCATTTTCGATTACTTGAGTAGCTTACGCTTTTCTTCTCACTGCTTTTCGTTGTTTTGGAGTTTAAGGTATATGAACCCGCTTGTCACTTTATCAAAATGAAAAGATACGGTAGACGCTTTATATAAAACAACCCGGTGTTGAATAAATTATACTTTATCAGAATCAGGTTTGGAAACCCAGTTTTTGAATTAAACTCGATTTCTGTTGTTTTGGCGTGCTAACTTTGTTTCGACGTCTTTTTCAAGTGTTTTTGCTGTGGTTTCTAGTGTGATATCGGAAACTGCAGTTACGTTTCTATGAATTTAGACCACCCAAAACCAGCAACCACAGATGCAGCATCAGAATTTTTCTTCCTACAGCCAGCAGCAACAACAGCACCAGCAGCATCAAGAACAGCGTGAGACCAGGAGGACAACTACGACTACTACAAAGGTAGTTTTAAGGGTTTAATTAGCTAAAGATTTGTCGTCTGCAAAAGACTCCCGCTTACGCAGTCATATTTTTACAGACTCAGAATGCTCCAGTGACTCGGACCACTACCTACTCGTACTCCCAGGTTAATGTTTATGCGTTTTTATTCGCAAGTACAACTTGATTTTGATCTCTACTAATGCTTAACGACCCGGTCTAATAAACTATGGATACATTACATTATTTATAGCGTACTTAACAAACTTGATTTTAGCAACCCGCCAAGACCCCGCCTCCCCAAGCTATTCTACAGACCCAGTCGACCACTACGCATACCGTCAAGGTATCCAATATCTGGTAAAACCCCAGATTTTTGCAAATTCAGGACTCCACGCAAGCCGCTCCAGCCCAAAATTATCAGCAGCAGCAACAACAGCAACAGTACTACCAGGAGCGTCGTGAGGTTGGGATTTTTGGACCTTAGATTCTAACACACTACTTCTTAAATTTTCCCGGACTAACCAAAAACTTCAAAACCGCCTTGTTAAAGCGAGCTTGAACATGGCTACTTTCTAGGAAAAATCCCGCAACGAGCACGTCCGCCCGGCCCAGTGGTGGGAGCAGCAGCAACAGCAGAGGAAAGAAACGGTAAGTTCGTTATTGAGATGGCTTTGAAAGTGTAGTCGCTACAGACAATTGAGGTAGGGCGGACTAGCAGAGACCCTTTGGGAATCTGGATCGAGCTTTTTTTCTAGAAAACCACCCGCGAAGAAACCGTCCGACCACAACAGGTGCAGCAGCAATGGCATGAGCAGCGTCATAGCAGGAGGGAAGAGGTACCTTATTACCTTAACTATGGATACCTTTCGCGATAACTTCAAAGCTTTTGCTATAGAATACTCTAAAAATATATTATTTAGACTCGCACCGAAACCACCCGCTCGCCTCAACCACCGCCAGTTCAACAACAACAGTACTGGCAGCAGCAACAGCAGACCCAAAGGGAGGAGGTAGGGAGAGCGAGAGAAAGAGAGAGAGAGATAGAGAGAGATAGAGAGAGAGCGAAAGAGTGATAGAGAGAGAGATATCTAACCAATTCTTCTAGAAAACCACCGAAACTCACAAGCCGCAACCAGTCGTCCAGCCAGTTCAACAACAGCAGCAGTACTGGCAGCAGCAGCGGGAGACGCGGCGTGAGGAGGTAATTTATTGTTTTTCTAGGCCTAATTTGCCAGTTTTGTTACCTTAAATAAGCATCTTTTAGAAAACCACCGAAACCCATCAGCCATCCCCACAACCAGTTGCCTTCCAGCAGCAATGGCAACAGCAACAGTCGAGGCGTGAGGAGGTAGGCCAAACAGTCTCTTGTTATCCGTATAAAAATGAAGGGTTAAAGAGCGTAATTTACAAAAAAAAATGGACAAAACAATCGCAAACGCCAAAAACGGCTTTAGAAGACCACCGAAACTCATCAGCCCTCTCCACAACCTCCTCAGGTCTACCAGCAGCAGTGGCAGCAACAGCAGCGTCGCGAGGAGGTGATAGGTTTTTTAGTAACTTTCCAAGATGGCGTTACGCCATCATTGAAGAATATGAAGCGGTATAGGAGTTCGTTAGCCCTGGGATCATACCTAAAACTTGGTAAACGCCCAAAAAACATCAACAAATTGATAAACGTTAAAATCAATCAATATCGAGTTTACTATTAGGTTGAACCGAAAGTAATTGTAATTTTTCGATTGTAAAAATTTTACGAAAGCCACCATTCGTTCATTCTAATTTTTTGCTATGATTGAGGGTCAAGCCTTGTCCAATTTCAGTTTTATTTTTAACTCGGGACTGCCACAAATTTTTTAATTAGCTGGAAAAGGGTGCTCGCAATCCGGATGTCGGGTTTTTGGTTTCCGTGAAGGATATCGCCGGCCGTTCCGACCCTAGTGACTTGAATACGTGATAGTAGATAGAGAAAAATTTGGGCTATGCGGTGCATTAAAGAGAATTTTAATAGCTAGCTGCATTATTTTTTCCCAGGTCAGTTTAAAAAGATGTCAATCTGGGTTTTTGGGCTGTGAATCGACATATTCCTTTGACGGCCGTTTTCTCCGAGTTTGGTGGATAACTTTTTGAGTGGACTCCATCAAAATGAAGCTTAATTAAAGCTGTTTTATATCCGTAGATAACAAATGTCCTGTCTCCGTCTGGAATTGAGAAATGCATCGTAATTTTGAGCACATTTTGGTTTTATTTTTTTCTCCGCCAAAGAATGGGTTTAAAATATTGGTAATTGTAACACAGTATCTACTGTGGATGACCAAATAATACTTGACTATAAAAAAACCTTGGTTGGCAAAGGTGAAAGAATGGCAATGCAAATTGTGTGTCGCCAACCGATCTCCGGGTCGGTCACTTGGTGCCTCACTAATTTGCAAAATTTGTACAGATAAAGAAGGGTGGGAAGATAGCTGGGATTGGTAGTATGTTTGTCAATAAAAACTCCTTATGATAAATGGATCAGATTTAATTTCATTATCCTCAATAAATTTAAGAGAGCCTTTTAGTCAAGCTCATCGAAAAGTCGGATTTTTATCCAAACAAAGGAGAATATCGGCCGACTGTAAATCCATTTGCTGAATTGGACACCATAGCTAGAAAGATCTTACACTGGCATTATACATTGCCAGTTACGATAGCGGGATTACGGCATCGGTAAGTTTTATAAGGCTGGAAACAAAGAGGGATCCCGAATGTCGGCGCCTCGGTGGCCCTGTACCGCGGGCAAAATCAGTTATAAAAAGAGTGTTAGGGCTAGGATCCGCTTGATATTTCTAGGGTATATAGTATCTTGCTAGACCAAACAAAGTAAGTTAAAAGCCAGTCGCCTACTTGGTAGAAATATTATAAATCTTGTCCCGAAGATCGATTACAATTACTTTCGGTTCAACCTAATAGTTTTAATTCAATTTTATATTGCAGCTATAGATACCCATTAGATACCTTAAGTCCTTGTATTTTTGCATTCTTTTATAGAAAACGACCCGCGAAGAAACTCGCCCAGCCCAGCCGGTTGTTCAGCAATACCAGGCCCAGCAGCAGTACAACAAGAAAACCGAGACCCGTCATGAGCATCGGCAGTAAGATAAATTCTATATTTGTTTAATGCTGGTTTTTCCTTACAGAACGACTCCTCTGGCACCAGTGACGACCGTCACTACGGTAATGAAGCACTTCTCCTCGTTTTTAAGCCTAGATTTAGGTATCGGGCCCGCCAGTAGACAGGAAGTTGGAAATGTCGGAGACGCTACCGCTTGGAACCGTCGCGAATACACAAGCAAATACGCAGGCAAGGGAGAGAGATATAGATAGAGAGAGCGAGAGCGGAGAGAGAGCGAGAGCGAGAGAGAACTGAGAAGGATTCACATGGTAAATCTAGGGTGCACAGACATACCAGCAAGGCCATCAAATTTCCTACAAGCGCGATCTTCAGACTACCGCTGATCCAGGCCCCAAAGAGAAATGGCCTCGTTGAAGTGTGAAGTAATATAGTTTTTGATAGCTAAAGCAAATAGTTAAAACCCTCAAAATTAGCTTAATTCGATTTTTCAGGAAGAGGAGCGCCGCGTCGTCGAGAACGAAGCTGGAGCGGGCGTATTGGGTCCAGGTAAATCAATTCATCCGTCTTCTCTTTGAAGATAATCATTTTAAATTTTGACAATTAATACCCGAAAACCTAAACATAGCCTAAACAGAAATAGGAAGCTATGGAAAAGGCTTGGGTCATCGTTTCAAAAGGTTTCCGAAAAATTTAATGACAGCGAATTGTTTCTATAAATAGTTATGACCTAGTTAAACATGGAATTGATTGTAGAAATTTTATTTAATCAATTACACAATAAATTATACCATATTTTCCAATAACTTAATCTCTAATATTTTTTAATGAAATTATTCCTAGTTTATAAATCATCGGAAATTTAGGGTAAACCGAAAAATAGCACAAGGCCACTCAAAAGGCAGCGCTCCCTTTTTCTCTTTGGGCCCTGGGAGCGCTGCTCCGGGACTGACCCCGGTGGTATATTGGTTCTGGGGCGCGCGCCACAGGCCGAGGGTCGCGAGTTCGACCCCCCGCCGCACCTTCCATTGTTGTCCGAAGGCCATCCCAATGTGGTCATCGGTTACCAGAGAAGGGAAATAAACGCCAGGTTCTTACCAATGGCCCAGAGACTCGATTCTGGCTCATTCATTAGCCCCTGTACATTTTTTAACGTTTTTGGGTATAAAGGGGCTAGGAGAACATAGTATATTTCTGTGGATTATCGTTCAATGAAACAGAAAAAGAAAGGTTGTTGAAAACGACATAAATACGAAGGCTTAAATACGTAAATTATATATATATATTTAATGGTTTTGATATGTGGTCCGAATCCATTTTTCCAGGCAATATCACCACTTTCAAGTACTACAAGAAGAAGATTGTCACCGACACCATTACTGACGACCAGCAACATCTTATTGGAATTAAAAATATGCTAGCAATATTAGTATGCAGTAGTAGCCAGGATATTTGCATAGTTTATTTACGAGTTCGAAATCCCAACTAGAAGCTTTCTCATCCGAGTTTTTACCGATTATAAGGTTTTATCATGTCTAAGCTTAAGCCAAGCTCCAAGCCTCAACGCAAAGTCAAGCCTAAGCATAAGCCCAAGGCGAAACCCAAGCCCAAGCCCGAGCCGAAGCCTCCAATCTAGTTCCTTAAAAGCTAAACCTAGAAGTTCGAAAGCTAAGCCTCAGAATCTAAGCGTATAGGTAAACCAAAGCCTCCAAGCCTAAGCCTAAGCATAAGCCAAAGAACGAAGCTTGCCAATCACTGCCTTCACCTATTTGTCGTTTTTGCCCGACTTTTTCGTATATCTGTCTCTCCATTGACCGGCTAATAAACAGTAATAATAAAGTATATTTTGCTGAAGTTGTGTCCCTTACGTTACGCGTGACCGTTGACTGGAATGGGGCGGAATAACACGGTGAAGCGGCATCATCATTCACACAAGCATTTTGTGCGTTTTGCGCGGAGCGAAAACGGAAATTTGTTAGTGTCACAGAGGAGTTCGCAATCGAAAATGGAATAGTGAGGGTTTGGAATGGCATGTGCATGTGGTTTTCGAGTTGTCAATGGTTCGTTCTTGGCTCCTTAAAAAACGGGTTTGAAGAAAGCTTGGATATGCGTTTCACGTGCCTGATGAGGCAGTTTTTAGCCTTGAAAAATAATGGGAATTTTACAGCTGCGTTACTATTTGGAGTAGGGCACCCAATTTGGCTGTTTTAAGTGGTGTACGAGGTTTTCGGATCAGATTTCGACCATAGGTTTATCGGAATTCCTCAATTTTTCAATAAGCTGCTGGATATAGCTTCTAGAGGTTTTAGACCTATTATTTTTAGAAACCCCTCCTTCGAGGCTTTCCAAGCCGGACGTACCGTTTTTGCCGCTCCAGGACAGCACTATTCCAAAAGTTCCCCAAACGTCCACACCGAGACCGACTTTGAGAACTTTAGAAGGGATGTGGTAAGTCAGAGAGGGAGAGAGAGAGAGCGAGAGAGAGAGAGAGCGAGAGGCCAGAGAGAGAGCGTAAGCGATTGAGTGCGAGCTAAGGAAAACGAGAGAGACAGGAATGGAGTCAGGGATAGTGAGAGAGAGAAAGAGAGCGAGAGAACGAAATCGAGAGAGAGAGAGAGAGAGAGAGAGAGAGCGAAAGTGAATGAGAGAGCCAGAGGAAGTGAGAGATAGTTCGATTTTTGTCATCCTATGGCTGTTTTTTTCAGGACTTCATCCCCCACAACATGGCCAAGATGCCTAGCACCGTGAAAGGCCAGTTCAACGAGTGGACGGATGGCAGATTTGCACATGAAATCGTACGTTATAAAAATTTTGTTTTTAAGTAATTTTAGGAAAATGAACACAATCAATCGCTGGGCTCAAATTTTTACCATCGTGAGTACCAGGTTAGCCATATATCGTTTTTAAGCTATCCATCGCTACTTTTAGCACTACAATCACCCCGAAATCACAGCTCCGGCTCCCCGTCGCCCAACCGATCTCCAGAATTCGAGCGTCATTTTGAAGCCACGAAATTTGAAGACGAAAAATACATCTTCGAACCAGGTATCTATCCACTTTATGTATGTGAAAAGCATCGAATTTCAGCAGCACTTCACAAGCTCCGGCCAGGAGAGGTACCCACACGCTCGGCCACTGCAGCTCGAGATTTCTGGAGAGAGCAGGAGAACCGGATATCATGCAGCTCATGCTATCGTCTGTTAATTTATTGAATTGTGATGCATGGCTCTTCTAGCCCTCCGAAAAATACCAGAAATTCGGCGCCCCGGTCTTCACAGCCGAGCTGGAGGTGACGCAACCGGAGTTTGAGCATGAGGTACATTTTTAGCATTAAAACTATCTTTTCCATGTTTTTTAATGTTTTTAAGGTTCGAAAAATTACGAAAAACAATTTAAAACAAGCGATTTTTTGAAATATAATTTTCACGTAATTAATGCACTCCGCATAAAGGTTGATGATTGGTGTCAGGGCGTTCTGTATATTTAACTTATTTAAAATCCGTAACGTAGCAGGCTTAAAAACAATATTTTTTATGCGGATATCCAAGTATTTGGTTTAGTACGAGCACCAAGAACATTACGATGGCTACCTGGAGATGCAGCCCCGACTCCCTTCCAACAGCTACCCTCACGATCCATCAAACGCCCAGGAATACCACGGCGAGGGATCTGTAGAAGCTAGGAGGACAAAGGTGAGCTGGTAGAAATTCTTTATCGAAATGTGAAGGCATACATACCGTCTATCTTTTTTTAGAGCTCCACCCCTTCAAAACGCTCAAAATCAGAGCCACGGTCGATGAATGGATCTTTTATCGATGAGTCCGCTATGCGAAATGTTGGGGAATCCGGAAAAGTTGTCAGCATCCCGACGCTGCTAGACGGGTCTGCCCTCAAGATCAAGCAGTACAAGACGGTACCCTACTGGTAATTTTTACTACAACACCTATCGAAAATTCGGAGAAAACCAACAAACTCTTTAGAAAAGAAAACTTCCAGAACTTGTAGGTCTCTTTAATGCTCCATTTAGGTACGAAAAATCGCTGAGCCGTCATCAAAGCTGGAAAAACATTCGTGACCCTTACGTTGCGCCCAGGACCGTATGTTTTAATATTTTCAGCGTTACGATGCTTTTGAAACATTTTTTGGCACAAAAATTTTGTATTAAGATTAACTCAAATTTTTTAGGGAGCCGACCGATCGAAGCCCTACTGGGCCGACCGGAGCTGGATGCGGAAAAATGTTTGGCAAGAACAGCTGCGAGGGCACCAGAATAAGTGCGTAATCGATTGCTTGCTTTGCGAAAAACGACTACACACTACACCAAATTCCGATAGCGTTAAATGAATTTTGTCGTAGCTACTCACAAACTTTATCGATCTGAAATTTTCCAGGATTGTCCAAATCACCTCCGACCATTTCCGGGCGGACCCGAACCCGGTGTACGTCTACACTCATAATAAGTAAGTTCGTGAAAACTTTCGGAACCAGTTTTCGAAGATATACCGCCCATGGTGGATGGCCTACGGTAGCCAGCCATGTCGCCAGCTTCCGGAGTCAACCGAATCTCGAGAGAAGCGGACAGGAAGAGCCCAGATACCGATTTGCGCCTCAGAACGATCATGCGAATACCGTAACCGGGACAATCGGAACCCGGGTGAAAGTCGATCAGCAAGAGCGGAATGTTGATATCGGTGCGAGCCAGTGGAGGCACGAGGACCGGAGATCGAAGAGTCGGTCGAGGAGCGGCTCTGAGGTGGGATAGCTACTTTAGGAGCACAATCAAGAGTATTTTCTTATTGCAAAAATTCCGAATAAAATTCCGAATTCTAAGACCCGGAATGCTCATAAGCCCGAATTCCAAAATCCCGAATTCATCCACCGAATGCAAATTATGGTGTCAATAGAAAACATGACATTTTCCCCATTGTCAAAATAATTTTAATTCGGAGTTTTCGAATTCGGATGGAATTCGGCATTTTACATGCAGAGCCGTTGCTTAATGTTTTGAAATGCCTTGTAACGTGGCGCCTGCAAATAAAAACATGCTTTTGAAGATTTTTGCAAACTCGCCGTCAAGGGCTTTCGAATGGTGCAACTATCAATCCCATCTGATACTTCCGCGTCTAGTTAGAGCGAGGTGTTTTTTATTAGGACACCCTGTACAAGCCGCGCAGGGTGTATTGAGGACGGCGCGGACTAGAGGAGAGTAGGGGGAAGAGGAAGAGACGCAGAGAAATTAGGGGCAAGGTTTGGAACAACGAGGGGGCGGGATAGCATGAGAAAGAGCCCTGTCAGTTCAGCGAGGGAAGACGAGACGCATAGTTGGTAGAATTCGCACTCTAGGCCTGGAATCCAATTACTATCTGATGCTCTGGATTCCACATTCATCTTGATTTCGCTGTCTGTTCTCTGCTGCTTTCTGTATGCCTCTCACGAAATGAAGGCAGTATATTTATTGTCATGGAGCAAATTAAGGATGGAGAGCACCTGATGGTCGACCGGTCAAGGG
>CATQJA010002118.1:0-114652 GCA_958295435.1 Mesorhabditis spiculigera
CATTTAATTTTTTCGGAGTCACAAAAGCGTGTTAGATCAAGTCCGTTAATCGTCTATAGGCTTGCACAACCGATTTAGGTATGGTATGTAGCGAGAATTTGTTCATAAAGCAGCATACAACCAGTTACATCCTTACAAGGGAAGGGCACGCTCACAGGGTGGAGTTTCGAAAAACGCTCGCGGCTACCCCCGGGTAATCGACTACGGAGAACACGATGACGCTGTCCGATTTTGCTACGGAGGCCTGTGGACAGAGATACAGCACTTCCGGAAAATGTTGATTTGCATGCGAAAAATTAGCATTCGGGGGAAGCCTTATTAGGGTCTCCCATTAGTATGGAACCACCAGTTGAATGGCCGAGTGGTAAGCAACTAGCTTGATAGGATAGTGACCAAGGTACGGATCCTCTCACGATTTTTTCGTTTTGCCTTTTGACAATTTTTTTGTACAAGTCCAGAACTTTTGTCTAAACGCGTCAAAAGTCATTCTTGATGCCGTATGAAACGTTTAGCGAACAAACAAAAACTTTTTCGCAAATTTTATTTTTCCGACCTGCCGCCCATCCACCCATCGGCTTGTGAAACCATCAAAAAAAATTGTGGGGGACCAATTTCTTGCAGAAGCCAAAGGTCGCCCGCTTGTTTGGTTTGTTCCACTTTCCACTGTTGTAGGGTCCCGGTAAAAATAAAGACAACGATCTTAAAAAATTTGTTAAATTTTGGATCGTCTGACAAGCCGATGGGTGGCAGGGCGGAAAATAAAATTTTTCGAAAAAGTTTTTGTTTGTTCGCTGAACGTATCATACGGCATCAAGGGTGGCTTTTCACACATTTAGACAAGGTTCTGGACTTGTACAAAAAAAAGTTGTCAAAAGGCAAAACGAAAAACTCATGAGAGGATCCGTACCCTGGTCACTATCCTATCAAGCTAGTTGCTTACCACTCGGCCATTCAACTGGTGGTTCCATACTAATGGAAGACCCTAATAAGGCTTCCCCCGAATGCTAATTTTTCGCATGCAAATCAGCATTTTCCGGAAGTGCTGTATCTCTGTCCACAGGCCTCCGTAGCAAAATCGGACAACGGCACGTGTTCTCCGTAGTCGATTACCCGGGGGTAGCCGCGAGCGTTTTTCGAAACTCCACCCTGTGAGCGTGCCCTTCCCGGCTAAACTCTAGTTTACCCCCGCCGTAACTTTTCAGCCATACGTCCTATTAATGCGCCGAGTATCTCAAAATGTTCCCCGTGGTCGAATTACTATAAAAAAGTTGTTTTCTTACATCCAAAATTGTTAGAAAAATTTTTATAACAGTTATAAGTCTGGATTTTCTTTAGTTAATTTTTGCTGTTCCAAAGTGAGTTTTCGTATCTCGGCTATCTTTTGACGTACAGAGCTGTCAATGGTACCAAAATGTAGCTCTTGCTCTGTAGAATAAGCCTACAGTACGTTTGAGTCAAAAAAAATAGCGGAAAATAAAAATATTTGAGTTTTAGTCTCCTGGTACATTGAAGCAGAGCGGCTTAAGATTTTCAACTTTCAAAATCTTGTAAAAAAAATTCTAGCAATTTTTGCCGCAAGAAAACAACTGTTTTATAGTAATTCGACCACGGCGAACATTTTGAGATACTCCGCGCATTAATAGGACGTATGGCTGAAAAGTTAGGGCTGGGGGGGGGGGGGTAAACTAGAGTCTTACCCCCTTCCCTTGTTAGTTCAATAGAAAAAAAAGTCTGTCTTACTTAGTGGAGTTCAACTTCTTTGACGCCTACGTGTGGTTTGAACGCTAATAAGGCTAACAAGGCATATTCCCAGCATTTCTGAACATTTCCGGCCAAAAACAACAAAAAGCAAAAGGTTGACCGCGGCCGGGATCGAGCTCGGGTCGCTTTCCTGATAAATCAAAGTTAAGCTAAGACTCGAATTTTTTTTCTTTTAAATGTTTAGGCAGATCATTTAAGTTCAATCTTCATAAGAAAAACTTATAATGTAATTAAATTACCTCATTTAAACTGGATATAACTTATTGGCAAGGTGGCGGGCCGCCAGGCTAAAATCTAGAAAATCTCGGCGCTTGCCCGGCCCGCCAAATTCCCAGGCCTGCCTACCCAATTTGCATAAAATTAGCTTCTTTTTTTTAATCATCTTCTGATCTTTTTGACCGCTACTAGCGGTCAAAAAGATGTTCCCTCGGGAAATCGTTTGGTGTTCGAAAACCACAGGCCCAAATTTTATGAAACTTTGCCTCTAGGACATCTTTTTGACCGTTACTGTACTACAGACACTGTTACCACAAGTTTTATAGTCCGGTATGACTGCAGCTTGACCAAGAAAGTGGACAATGTCGACCAGGACTGCACGTACAACCGGCGGAAGATTGTTGACGCTGACGCCCAGAGGATCTGGTTTACCATCCGCGACTTGCCCAAAGACAAATTGATCGTTTACCGTGGGTGGTCACGTGATAAGATCAGATATAGTCGGCGTTATGAAAGGCGGCTAATGTAAATCGGCATTATGAGATTGACCCGTATTTCTGACGTCTGTCAACATGCCAGGGTGCGGCCTTGCCGAAACGTTCTGCCTGTCAAAGAACAACACCCCGCTGGCCGATGAGAAGATTGGGTGCTATCAGTACCACGTCGAGGATCCTGGCTGCAACTGCCGTGAGGCTTTGACCAACGGCCACACACAAAACAGTTTCAGAGTTTGACGGGGACTTTACTTTCACACCCGGTACGCTTTTACTCTCTCTTTCTCTCTCTCTCTCTCACTTTCACTCTCAGTTTCGCTCACTCTCTCACCCACACCCTCGCTCGCTCACCCTCTCTCTCTCTCTCTCTCTCTCTCTCTCTCTCTCTCTCTCTCTCTTCCCATCAGCCAATTCCAGCGGATTCGGACGTGCTGGCCCTCTGGAAGCAGTACCAGAAGTCGCTGCGCCCCTTCCCCTGGGCGCCCTCTCCCGCCCTCGCTGACCCAGTTGGTTGCTTGCTAGTTATACTGGGTGGTCCACAAATAAAAGTGAAGTTTGCACTACAAAGGGTGACGGCCAGTTCGCCTAAATCCGTTTCGCCTAAACCCGTTTCGCCTAAAACCCGTTTCGCCTAAAACCCGTTTCGCCTAAAACCCATTTTGCCTAAAGCCCATTTTGCCTAAAGCCCATATCGCCTAAAACACGTTTCCAGATAACCCCCCAGCCGACCCCCACCTACCGTATCTCGGCTCCCTGTTCATCTACAGGTGTGTAAAGTATACCAAAATACTCGCCACAACAAGACGAACATTTTGGTATACTTTACACACCTGTAGATGAACAGCAAAAGTTGAGTGCCGGCTGGGGGGGGGGTTATCTGGAGTCTTACCCACGTTTCGCCTAAACCCATTTCGCCTAAATTATTGCCCGTTTGCACTGCTGCATTTTTGACCAAAAAATCACCATTTTTCGAAAGACTTCTAAGTGTTTTAGGATTTTCTAAACATAATTTTGCAAATTCCTTGCCAAAGACCACGTTATGAAGCCAATTACATAGCTTTTAATGAAGAATTGCAAGGAGTCTCTTTAAATTCTTACGAAACTATTATAAAGCTTTCGAAAATTGCCGACTTTTTGGTCAAAAATTTATATATGAAAATGACCAACATTTAGGCGGAATGGGTTTAGGCGAAACGGGTTTAGGCGAAGTGACCGGAATTCCACTAAAATATCCGGCGAACAGACACGAATCGGACCATCGTTACCTTGCCAGAATGCCTAAATATGCTGTGTATCAACTATAATAATTTTGTTGTGGTCTCTGTCTGTGTGAAGCCGAATTCAACTCGAAGGGGAAAGGAGCTAGAGCTTAGCTCTCTTCGGATTCGGATAGAGCGTGGTCAGAAACCCCTAAACTGATAAAAACATTATGAAAAAGTTTTAGTTTAAATTATTAAAATTAACTTCGAAAGTGGCGCCTTAATAAAACAGTGGGGGCCCCTCTCCCGGGAGGCCACGCCCCCTTTCCCTGGCCCCTCTTCCCCAGGCCCCTTCGCGCGCCCAGATAGCTTTTTTAAGTTACTTTAATACTTTTTAATACTTTTTATTTATGTTAATTAATTATTTAAATCACCTAAAGCCATCGGGAAGGTATTTAGGTAGTTTTTGAAGGGAATTTCAGCCATGGGGGGTATCTGAAGCCATCAGGAGGGTATGTAGGTAGTTTTTGAAGGGGATTTCAGCCATGGGGGGTATTGATGGAGGTGGGAAAGGATCTGGTGGAATGGGACATGTAGGGTAGCCCGAAGGCCAGACAGTTGCAGTCGCGAAGCGGTCGTGTCTGTTCGCGAGATATTTTAGTGGAATTCCGGTCACTTCGCCTAAACCCGTTTCGCCTAAACCCATTTCGCCTAAATGTTGGTCATTTTCACATATAAATTTTTGACCAAAAAGTCGGCAATTTTCGAAAGCTTTATAATAGTTTCGTAAGATTTTAAAGAGACTGCTTGAAATTCTTCATTAAAAGCTATGTAATTGGTTTCATAACGTGGTCTTTGGCAAGGAATTTGCAAAATTATGTTTAGAAAATCCTAAAACACTGACAAGTCTTTCGAAAGCCGCTACGCGAGTTTTCAACCCTGGCCCCGTCTAGGTACGATGAAAGTTTACACTTTGCATAATTCCACCCGCATACCACGAGCAAAAAAATGATAGGCACGGCTCTCTCCCCCTGGATATATGCCAGCCTCACTTCGGCGGATGCTAATTGATTCCTAACAAAGAGACAAAGCCAAATTTTCACAAAAACCTAATTTTAATATCGAAAACGGCTTATTTTCAAAAATCTGACAGGTGTGCAGTCGTGTCATGACCATTACGCACCTAATGACGTATAATACAGGGTGTCCAAAAAAACCCCTCTAGCGGTCGGCAGTGATGACCGATTTTTACGATTCGGGTATCATCTATCGAAAGCTCTCGACGAGCTGAGGAGATAGGTTCTTTTCGATTTTCGAAATCCCGAATTTTTATGACATTTGTTAACATTTTTGCGAAATCGGCTAAATTTTCGATGCTTTTCCCATTCAAGTGTTTTTAACAAAAAAAAACCCCATTTTCCAAATTTCTAGATCTTTTCTGGCAGCCCAAGGCCGGCCTTTTGAAAGGCAGTTGAGAAAACACAGCTTGGATGGGATTGAAACCGTTTAAATTGAGTTTTTGCACAAAATTGGTTTAAAATTTATGTCCAAAAAAACGATCAAAATTGGGTTAAAAATTCGGGAATTTCGAAAATCTGAAAGAACATATCTCCTCGGCTCGTCGAGAGCTTTAGATAGATGCCTAAATCGTCAAAATCGGACATCACTGAGGACCGCCAGTAGGGGGGTCTTTTTTTGGGACACCCGGTACATACCCCCAACCACTTCCTGGATTATGTCGGCTACGCGGGGTGCGGGATTTTACGCGGGGGGGGGGACGGACTGTTCGGGACGACCTAACTATTTTTCTTGCGTTTCTTTTTGCTACCAACAAAATTTTTAGTATATTTTTCGACGCTCTATCGAATGGCACTAAAGGAATTTTGCAAAAATGTCGAAAATGTCGAAATTCATTTCCCGTTTTTCAAAGCTTATTTTTGTATTTGCCATAACTTTTTTATATTACAATAGTTTGAGCTAAACCAAAAACTCTTGGTCTATTTTTCGAGGCTCTATCGACTGCCGTTGCAAAAATCAAGAGAAATCTCTAAGGTTAAAAAAGAGTCTTTTCAAAAAAGGGCTTTTGGTTTTCGCAAAAAGAGACGAATTCTCGTGGCAACAAAAAGAGCTAAATTCCTTTCAAACTCTTAAAAATGCCACAAAATGCGGAAACAACAAAAAATTGCTGGCTATTTTGAAATCTTAATAAACTTTGGACTGTTCTAGATTACCGGTCAGGTCTACAGATTAATTGAAGAAAACCTAAATAGATCATAATACCGAATTATTTGCAAGCCGAAACCGCTAGAAACTAGATCTGTCCATTTTAATAAGGTGCCAGCAACTTTTGGTTGGTCCCACATATTTTTGGGGGGGACGGGTCTTTTCTTGGGACACCCTGTATAATTTCAGCCGAGCTGCGGTACCTACGAAGTGCCCGACACGACTGCGTCCCCCTCAAATTCCGCCTCCTGCTCTTCGTGGCCCTCTTCGCCCCTGCTCCTCTCCGCCAACATTATCCTCGTCGTCCGCTTCATGTTCCCATAATTCGATATTAATTGGTGGCGATAAAGTCCTACCTTGTATAATTTTGGCGTGTATCTTTGTGTGTGTGGATGTCAGTTTCGAGGCCTGATTTGGGGGCCTTCCCGTGTCCAAACGTCCCAATCTTACGTCACGTGGGGGGAGTCGACCCTCCTCTTCCCGATGGCGTTTTCAGAATTACCATAAAATTTCAGAAATTTTATGTTCATTTCAGAATTCATAAATTTCAGAATTCAGAACATTTTGAGATATTCGGCGCATTAATACAGTGTGTGCCAAAATGATAGGGGAATGGAGTTTTTAGCCGTTTTCTCGGCCGTCCTCCATCTCCGTGTACAACCAAATCATAGGCGTATAGCCCAAAAAAAGACGCGTCTTTTGGTTTACTTGAATTCTCTTTACGATAAAAGATCACGCTTTTAGAAGCGATTGTATAAAAATAGGGAAAAAACACAAGTGACAAAATGATAGGGGAATCATTAACATACCAGATGGTTCCAGTCGCTTCGCGACTGTAACCATCTGGCCTTCGGGCTACCCTTCATGCAATACACTTAAAAAACTACTTCGATACTTTCCTGAGGGCTTCAGATACCTCCCCCCAGCCGAAATCCGCTTTAAAAACTACATCGATACCTTTCTGATGGCTTTAGATACTTCCCCTAGCCGAAATCCCCTTAAAAAAACTACCTAAATACCTTCCTGATGTCCTTAGATACCTCCCCTAGCCGAAATCCCTTTAAAAAACGAAAATAACGACCGACCGGATACATGGGAGGAAAAAAAGAAATGACATGGCTCCCGTGAAAATTTTCATCCACGAAACGCGCGCCACCTGGCTCGCTACCAAAAACACCCCAACCTCCGTCCCCGACCCTTTTTACTAAGGAAAAAACTTTCAAATTTAATTTTAATAATTTAAATTAAAACTTTTTTATAATTTTTTTATCAGTTTGGGGGTTTCTGACCACGCTCTATCCGAATCCGAAGAGAGCTAAGCTCTAGCTCCTTTCCCCTTCGAGTTGAATTCGGCTTCACACAGACAGACCCCACAACAAAATTATTATAGTTGATTATTTCCATGAACTTTCTGTATGAATAGTGGATGTTGATTGATTTTAATTACAGATTCATAGCGGGAGAAGATGTAAAAATCTTAATTGCTGGCCAAAATTCCGACCGGAAGTGGTCAGTCAAAACTTGCATCTAATTAGCATCAAATATTCATACTGAGAGTTGATGTTAACGATATGTTAATGATTCCCCTATCATTTTGTCACTTGTGTTTTTTCCCTATTTTTATTCAATTGTTTGTAAAACTGTTATCCTGTATCGTAGAAGTATTTCAATTAGACAAAAAGATGCGCGTTTTTCCGTACAACAAAATCTGTAATTCAGTTTTACAGCTACATTCAACATCGCAAAGAAATCGATCAAAAACTTCGTACCCCTATCATTTTGGCACACACTGTAGGACGTATGGCTGAGGAGCTGGGCTGGGGGGTCAGCTGCACTTAAGCCCCCGTCCCTTTCTCGATTTCGGTTCCTTTCCTGGTTGGCTCATTGGTTTAGCGTTGGCTTGCCGCGCTGCTTGCCCGGGTTCGATCCCCGGCCATGATAAGATTTTTTTGCTTTTTAATAAGAAGAGCGGGTTCAACCCCCCGGGCCGTGACAAGACTCGTAGCTTTTTCATAAAAAATCCGGCTTCGACCCCCCCCCCGGCCATGACAAGACTTTTTGCTTTTTCATAAAAAGTTGGGCGTTGGATGTTTCTTTAACGTGCGTTATTACCAGGGATAGTCAAAATATAAATAGGTGCGGAATTTCGTGTGTTTCACGATGTTTCACGATGGCCCCCCTGCAAATTCCCCGGCGGCGGTCATCTTTGACGTTGGAGAGATGAGCCCCGGCGAGGCCCCTGATTGTTTTGTCTTTAGCGTGCCTTTCGTGGTTATAAGCCACCCCCGCCCCCCCAAATCATTCACATTTCACATTTCCCCCTTGGTGCCTTCCGATTTGCGTCGATTTTTGCATTCTGGACTGTTATCGGGGGGGGGGACTTAGCAGGGGGAAAACCACCTTGTGTTTTTCCACGTATATGCGGTGTTATATTATGCATTTTATGGAGTTTTTAGTAGCTTTTGATTGCTAGAAAGCTATAAAAGATAT
This sequence comes from Mesorhabditis spiculigera, assembly GCA_958295435.1. Taxonomy (NCBI): domain Eukaryota; kingdom Metazoa; phylum Nematoda; class Chromadorea; order Rhabditida; family Rhabditidae; genus Mesorhabditis; species Mesorhabditis spiculigera. Next base: position 8,384 of record CATQJA010002118.1, read on the forward strand.
TTTCAACTAGTTTGTAAATTCGCAAATTTTGACCTTTTTGGGAATTTTTCACACATTTTTGCCCAAAAACCCAAAAATTCTCGAAAATTTTCTAGTTTTTTTATTATTTTAATGTTTAACAACTATGTTAAACTCTATAAAATGGTTTATATTTAATGCTAGGACTGTAGGAAAACACATGGAAAATTTGGTCCCCCTTGCAAAAATCCCGCCCCCGGCTAATAGTCCAGAACCAAATTTTGCAGAGCCTCTGCTGATCGTCGTGAGTTTTGTGTAAACTAAATGAGGCTCGCGGCCCAGCCACTCTTCGCCCTGACCATCGGCATCCTGGCCCTCCGGCTCCAAGCCAAGCCACCCCGAAAACCGCGTGAGTGTGCTCGCTTTGTATTTCCAAGGGTCATTCTTATTACGGTACCAGCGCCCAAAGCCCGCTTCGCGGGCGTTTCGCGCTGAAAGCCAAAATTATGTAGGGTGGGAAACTTCCTATTAATCATCGCTTCAATATCCGTTCAGCCGGTCGACTATGCCCACCCACAAGCCTCGAGCCGAAGAATTGCGCGCAAAACATCGCCGGAATAGATAGCGACCATGAAACCGTGGTCCTCCATGATGAAATGCAGGGGATATTATACGGTAGGATAAGGTCTTTCTCTCTCTATCTCTCTCGCACTGTCTCTCTCTCACTCTCTCTCTCTGTTTCTCTCTGTCCTTCTCTTTCTCTCTCTCTCTCTCACTTTATCTCTCTCCTCTCTCTCTCTCTCTCTCTCTCTCTCTCTCTCTGTTTCTCTCTGTCCTTCTCTGTCTCTCTCTCTCTCTCTCACTTTATCTCTCTCCCTCTCTCTCTCTCCCCTCTCTCTCTCTCTTTCTCACCCTCTTTCTGTTTCTCTCTCTCTCTCTCTCTCTCTCTCTCTCTCTCTCTCTCTCTCTCTCTTCTCACTCTAAAACCCACTCTCTGCCGCCTCTTATATCGCCTTTAGTGTGTCCCAAGGCCACGCTGCCCTGCCTTACCCTACCGCATCCGGTCGACGGGGAGCTCCGACCGGCGTGTTACGCTGGGGTGGTGTCCGATCAGCAGCATCGTTGCCGTGAGTTATTTCTTTTCTATGCAATGACTTTATTTCCAGGTGGCAAGTATGACTGGGGGTCTCTGGAGGAGCCGGAAATGTGGATGGATAGTAAGTTGATTTTAGTGGCCTATTTACATTCTTCCTAGATTCATTTTTCCTAAAAATAAGTTTTCATAAAAATTGTTTTTCCTAAAATTTGGGGTGCCTACAAAAACCCAGAAAGGGCAACGCTGTCATTTTCCGTTATCAAGGCTTTTAGTTAGCTTTGAGCAAAGTTTTTTCTGATTTTGGTTCTTTAGGATTCGCGGGGGGGGGAACCAATTTTTTTTTCGGCACTGGCCTAGATTTTTTTCTAAACTGCGGATGTGTTTCTAAATTGTTTTTAACTATTCCTGAGCATCAAAACTACACACATTTTAACCAAAAAAAATTTAAAAAAATAAAAATTAGGTCGAACAATCCTATAGACCCTTTAGGATTCGCGGGGGGAACCCAAAATGACCAAATTTTCGACTTTTTCAACCCCCCCCACCTGGAATCCTAAAGAACCTTAATTTTTATTGGCGCGTTTTCACTTCCAACATAGTTAAACCTAGGCTAAACGCACTACTCAAATGCTTACTATGACATTGTTAGACAGATCTGAGTTTATTAAAAAGCTTTTTAGATTTCTTCATGCAGAATAAGAAGCTAAGGCCTTTTCGATATTAGCCGGTTTTAGGAAAAATGAGTTTTGAGAAAAGTTCTTTAGGAAAAAGATTTTTTAGGAAAATGACAGTAATTCGTTTGTAGTCATTGATTGGGGGATGGGAAGAGAGGGCGGCCATAGCCAATCAGTTTCAATAGTTTTAGGCTAATCAGTTGAATTTAGTCGCGCCGGAATTGCTCAACATGATGCGCGGGCAGACCACCACGTCCGCGTCCTCTGCCGCCTCCTCGGCCACCCCCGCCCTGTCGACGACCACCCGATCGTCGTCGTCCTCGGCCACCCCGCCCTGTCGACGACCACCCGATCGTCGTCGTCCTCGGCCACCCCGCCCTGTCGACGACCACCCGATCGTCGTCGTCCTCGGCCACCCCCGCCCTGTCGACGACCACCCGATCGTCGTCGTCCTCGGCCACCCCCGCCCTGTCGACGACCACCCGATCGTCGTCGTCCTCGGCCACCCCCGCCCTGTCGACGACCACCCGATCGTCGTCGTCCTCGGCCACCCCCGCCCTGTCGACGACCACCCGATCGTCGTCGTCCTCGGCCACCCTGCCTGTTTGGTCAACCACAACCACAACCACCCCGCCTGTTGCGACCGTGAGTTCCGCCGCGATGTGAAAATTTGGAAAATGGGGTTTTTGTTAAAAACACTTGCCTGGGAAAAAGCATCGAAATTTCAGCGAATTTTGCAAAATGTTAGTAAATTTTATCGAAATTCATAAATTGGAAAATCGCGAGCACATATTTCCTCAGCTCCTCGAGAGCATCCGATAGATACCTAAATCGTAAAAATCGTACATAACGTCTTTTTTTGGGGGACTATACTCTGGATTTTAGGGTACATGCATCTTTTCAGAGCGGGGCCACTTGGGGCGGCCCCAACATGTTGACGATCCTGATCATCATCTGCCTGCAACTAATTTTCGCTCTTTAAAATCTGTTCGGAATAAAGAGATTTTTTGTTAAAAGAGCGTCCGACGTTCCGCAAAACAATCGCCGTCGCCACGTCGCGTCAGTTTGTACATAGCATCAGTCCGCGAAAATGGGCGCGTCGAAACGGGATCACAACTCTTTGGCAATGATGGGAGAGGAGCAGCGAAAAGCTTCTTGGGATCCGCATTTCCTGCCACCTTCAGTTCTTCGGGCAAGAGTCTAGGGTACTATCTCACAACGTTCGCCGTGGTCGAATTGCTAACAGAAAGGTGTTTTCTGACGAATCCGCTGACTGTGGCCAGGATTTCTCTCAACTTCCCGGGGGCGGGTAAAATTGTACTCCTATAGCTACTACCAGCCGCTGCAAGCGGCTGGACTTCGAACTACCCCGCTTCGCTCCCTCCCCCTCGCCGAAACGCGCGCGACCTGGCTCACTATGTCCAAAATCAGCCCCAGCCTCCGTCCCCATGATCAATCGTTTTCCAAAAGCTCCATCAAGAAAATGGCACTTTTCAGCGAAATTTATGCAAAATCGGCTTGTAAATGCAAGAATAACGCATATCTTTGATGCAAATTGCAAAGATCCCCATATTAAATTAAAAATGAAAAGTATTTTCGCTATACCTTTCAACCCGCTGGCCGATCGGGCTGAAACTTTCCTTGTTCATAGAAAATTACCTTCGCTACATCTGTGCAAATTTTCAGCTCCGTAGGTGCCCTCTGGCTCAAATTTTTGGGGGGGTCTTTTTTTTGGGACACCCTGTATTTTGTTGTCATTTTCGCGATTCTGAAAATTTGACATGCTGATTTTCGCGATTCTGATAGGTATTCTTGAAACGTGTGTGCCACTTTATTGAATAAATTTTTTGCACTCGTTTCGGGACATCAAGGTCTTTTAAAACATTGGCCACTTGCAAGAAAGTCGATAAGCCTCTTCTCACCGGCAAAACCGATAACGTTTCCTTCAAATCGAAATTTTCGTGCTTTTACATTTTCTAAATATTTTCAATTTTTTGTTGGTTCGAGCAAAACTGATTATGTGAGGAAAACTAGGGCTCTAGGTCAACCAAAAATCATGCCGACGCACCACGCGCTGCTGGTGGCCGTCTACGACGAGTACTACGAGTCGAAGAAAACCTTCCTTTCCGACGACCCGGACGACAAGCTCTACTACGCGATGAAGGCAAAAGATGCTGAGCTTGGGGGCCGACTGTAAGGGAATTTTTTATGGTAGTTTTTGCTTCCCTAATTTAAAAAAAACCCTGTGTTTTGTTAGCTATAAAATGCCACGGGTTAACACTTACTTTTTTACATTTTTCAGTGACCTGAAAGTCTCGCCGATGCAGGCGCTGGCCCTCGCGACGCAGGCTGGATATAAGGTGATTCGGAGCACTGATTGTAGTATAATTTAAATATTATTAGAGAATCTTACAAAATCAACTATAAGAATCTTGTTGCGGTCTCTGCGTGTATGAAGCCGAATTCAACTCGAAGTGGGAACGAGCTACTAGAGCTTAGGTCTCTTCGGATTCGGATAGAGCGCGGTCAGAAACCCCTAAACTGATCAAACACAGAATTTAAGAACTTCCTTTTCATATTTAAAAATCGAGTTTAGTAATTTGGAAGGAAAGACGGCTATTTGCACGATTTTGGGCATAGTGAGCCAGGTTGCGCGCGTTTCGGCGAGGGTGAGCGAGCGCAGGGGGAGATAGCCCGAACTCCAGACGCCGGCGGCGACACGGCCGCTGCAAGCGGCTGGTAATATTACAAAAATATAGCTTACTAGCTGGTGCTTAATTCTAGATCAATGGACCAACGAGAATGGAGGACAAGGTGATGTGTTGGCAGCTCACTCTAACCGCCTAACTTCTGTTCGATTTGATGTTTGAGCTATTTGTCTAAATTAATAAATGGTTTTTTGATTATTCGCCGAAGATAGCATTTTCATGATCGGTCAGCAATTTGCATTGGCTAAAGGACTTTGAGCAGCCCAGAAATCAAGAGTAAGCGCTGACATGGTAAATAAATACGTTGACCAAGCATGTGCGTGATTTTTATGCGCCCGGCGTGCAGATCGTGTGTTGAAATAATTGGTTTTCGAGGGCTATTGACGATGAATCACCAAAGAAAGTGCCCACTATTCACCCTTATCTGCGACTAAAGGCCGACTCGAGCGAAGACGTCAACCCCAGCCACGTACGCCCTGAAACGGTTTATAAGAACAGGCGAATGCCAAAAAATGTCAGAAAAATGTTCTGTAATGTTTTTGGCATTCACTTTATTATCATTGAATTTATCTATTATCCTAACTTCCCAGCTTTTTTCCTGTTTCACAGTGCTGAAAAAGGATTTTTAGCGTTTCCAAAAAAAATGCCGCACGCCTTGCTGACCGCTTACTACAACCAGAAGACCTCGGAGTATAGCAGCATTTATTTGGACGACCCGTCTGGCATTATCACCGCCCAGCTACGCCGTAGTGATTTCAAGGAACAAAAGCCAGGGTTGTAAGTTGTTCCGTTCCGTTTGTCCCACTTTAAACGGGTTGTCCTCCCACTGGTTGGCAAATAAATTAGAAAAAGACCATATCTAAGAACACCAGTTGAAAAAGAGCGCTTCGCGGCTCTTTTTCACTGAACCTCGTCCAGGAACTGAATTCGAATACCTTCTTTTTTTCTACTTGAATAAAGGACCCAGGCTGGACTGCGGCGCCAGAGCCAGCGTTGCGCTAGAATCGTTGAGCCTGCGGCGCTAGTTACTGGTTTTTCTGCAGGATTTGGCCTGCGGCGCGAGAGGCTGGGCCAAGGACCTTTTCTTTGGCCTGCGGCGCTAGAGCGAGGCCAGGCCTAGGGCGCCCGAATGATCCTGGGAGGGAGACCTTCTGGTCACGTTACAAAATTCTATTTTCGAGTCTGAATACGCTGAAAATTTGTAAAGATAATTTCCAAATTACAGACCGAAATTCCATCCGGGCTTCGAGTTATGGCCGGACACCACGGCCAGTAGCCCACTTTGCTAGCGATTTTTCGCTTTTTTGTTTGCGAAATCGTTAAATCCAGGAATTTCGAAAAATCCAAAAAACCGTTTTTTTTTGGCGAATGTGCTTCCCCCAACACCATGCCAAAAATCAGCCCGAAATTCGGCCTGCCGGCCGAGCAAAAGGCCGTACAGAAAACAGACATACTGTTCTCGCCTATACAGGGTGCCAAAAAAAACGAACCATCTGGCATTTCGCCGTGTTACATCCAATCATCCCCAAATTTGGACCAGAGGCGTATCAGACCCTAAATAACAACAATCCTGACTTATAGCTCTGTAGCTACAGTAGTCTTCGAGTTATGGCAAAAACAAACTTCATTTTCTATTTTTCATAGGGTTTTCGTGGAATTAGACCCCCTAAACATTAAGTGAAAATGATCCGGTAGGCCTTCTTTACCTTAAGAAATTTTTTCAGAGTAAAATTAATTAAATAAGCTTTGATTTAAGCGATTTTTCCAACGCAAAATTACCCAAGTTCTTAAGCGAAATTAGGGATTCGCAGCCGGAAGTCGATGCAAATTGATGCAAACTCCAAAAAGAGCCGAAAAAACTGTTCAGAATTGCGGGAAAAACAGTATTTTCGTTATAACTCGAGAACGACTGTAGCTACAGGGCTATAAGTCAGGATTGTTGTTATTTAGGGTCTGATACACCTCTGGTCCAAAATTTGGGCCGATTGAATGTAACACGGCGAAATGCCAAATGGGTCGTTTTTTTTGGGACACCCTGTACAAGGATTGGATATGAAAAATAGGATCCATCCCATTCCTTGGATTTAAGATTTTGCTTTTGCTTCCCGACTGTCCTGGTTGGAGCCGTTCATTCCAGGTCCGCCCGGAAGCTGTGCATTTCCCCGATGCAGGTGCTGAACATTGCAGAAGAATGCGGCTTTGAAGTTGGTTTATTTTCTGCGTTATAAAAATTCATGATATAGCAAGCTCAAAAGTAAAAAAACCTGATTTTAGCTAAAGTCCGCACCGCCCCGACCAGGTGATTACCACATCTTATATTCTTATTCGTGGCAGCTGCACAAACCGGTTGAGAAGAGCTAACGTTGATCAATTCATTCTTCTGGTTTTCCTGCATAATACAGATTAATAACCAGCACATAATGAGAATTTCTTTGTTTTGTCGTGTATTGGAATTTTATAAATGTGTAATAATGAATGAATTTTATAACGCCACGAAAAATAACACCATTATTATTGGCAAGTCTGAAGTTTATAAAAACAACGAGAAAAATTGCCTTTCCGGCGTTCAGGTATCGACGAGGTCGAAACGCGCTTTTTTCAAGTGATGATTCACGCCGATTTCACTGCCATATCATTTCCGCCTCGCGTTTCAGGCTTTTGAACCGGCCCAAGGTATCATTTGGACATCTACGGTTCGATGGCTCGCCCAAAAGTCTTTCTAATCGATTTTTATCTTCCTCGTACGAGACCGTTTTGCATTTGGCATTTTCAGGACATTTTCTAGCTTTAACGAATCTGAATGTACCTTCTTACTATCGTCAAGAGCTCGGAAAATTTGAGAATGCCCTATGCCCTGCTGACCGCTCGCTACAACTCGGCGCAGGGCAGCTACGAATGCGTGCATCTTGACGATCCGTCTGGACTGATATTAGGCCGCTTCAACACTGAGGAGATGAAGGCGCGGAAAAGATCGGGGTATTTTTCTATTTTCTCTCTTAAAAAAGCGCTGCTTACAAGGGGATGGTCTCAGCTCGGAATCGAATTCGGATTTGAAAATTTGCACACTTATAGAGCTCGACGAGACAAATCGATTGGTGTAACTTTCAGCAGCAGACACCCCGAACTAACAAAGTTATAAGCATTTTTAGTTTTTGCATACATTTTGCAGATTTTTCGCCATACCTTCATAAGCCCTCCCCCTTCCCCTTATCAGCGTGGTCTGGTGGTCTAGTGGCGTGGTACGCGGCGTCTGGGGAATCTATCAAGGGTTCGAACCCCGCTCACGGTTTTTATTTTTTGCTTTTTGGTCCAGAGATTCCTCTTGGCATTCCAAAGACCTTTAATGGCTTTTTAGGCATTTACCAGGAACCAGGAAGCGTTGCCAACAATAAAGCAGCTTTGCGAAAAATTTAAAATTTTTTGCCTGTGCTCATGCCTCCTCAAAAAATTTTGGGGAAATTTTCAGAAGGCTGACAATCTGCTTATCAACACGTTATCGTATCCCAAGCTGTACGAAAATAAAAATTATTTTCTTTGAACTGATCCTACTATGGTTACCTTGCCAACTCTCAAAATTTCCAAAAATTTTTAGGAGTGGGATTTTTTGCTGCGAGCGCTTCCTGGTTCCTGGTGAATGCCTAAAACGCCATTAAAGCTCTTTGGAATGCCAAGAGGAATCTTTGGACCAAAAAGCAAAAAATAAAAATCGTGAGCGGGTTCGAACCCTTGATAGATTCCCCAGACGCCGCGTACCACACCACTAGACCACCAGACCACGCTGATAAGGGGAAGGGGGAGGGCTTATGAAGGTATGGCGAAAAATCTGCAAAATGTATGCAAAAACTAAAAATGCTTATAACTTTGTTAGTTCGGGGTATCTGCTGCTGAAAGTTACACCAATCGATTTGTCTCGTCGAGCTCTATAAGTGTGCAAATTTTCAAATCCGAATTCGATTCCGAGCTGAGACCATCCCCTTGTTAGCTTTTCTAGCAACTTTTCGTTAGCTTCAACAACTCAAATGGCTATTTTAGTGACCCAATCAAGCTCTACACCTCGCCACTAATCGTCCTAAATGCGGCCGAGGAGCTGGGATTTGAGGTAATGCCACGATTTATGGTTTCAAAGTTGTTGTTCAGCTCGCAGCTGGCCCTCCACGAATTTCGACTGAAGCCATCATACTGACCTACTCCTGGCACCTCTGCAAAGATTCCAAGCCGCTTTTCACACTTTCTGCTCATTGATTTGGGTTTCGATAAAATTTTAACTCTGCATCCACAGATGAAAATCCATGGCTCAAAAAGTAGCCACCTTCCGAAAAAATTTGGAAAGCCTCAATCATTCCAATTTTTCCATGCCTTTGATTTATTAGCCCTTTGCCAATATCCATTTCGGAATCGGGTCCCCACGATAGATTCACCCATCAGAGACTCAAAAATGACAAATTGAGCGACAACTGGCCAGGACTCCCACGGACAATTAGTTTTCGATACCTTGATCAACTACAAAAATACGGTACGGCGCCGAAGCAGCCATATTTTGGAGATGTTCCTAAAAATTGCTCTCCTGGCCTTGGGGCTGCTTGGTCCGTCGCTGTAGTCGTTTGCCAAAGTTTTTAGGTCCCGTCGGCTCGATTCAAGTGTGCCCGGCATCGGCGTGTCCTGCCGGCGGGGCTTGGACCGCTTGGAAGATCATATCGAGCTGCACTGCGACTTGCGGTATGAATGGACTTCGCGTTGAGACTCGTGAGTGCGTGTCGGAGCAGTTTGGGTGTCCTTGCAAGTAAGAATTGCTCAAAAATACTTCTATTCTGCCCTTAGTGGAGCAGTATCTCGCATAGCCGCATGCCCGGATCCGATGTGCACATTTCCAAACGCCACATGCGCTGACGGCTTTGCCAAGGTGAACTCATAATCGTATCGACTCTAAGCCCCGCTAATTTTTTAAGAAACTGAACACAACAAGCAAAGGCTACACTTGCCAAGCGGTCAACGCCACCACAGATGACGTGCCGAATCCGAGCTTCACTTGCGATAGTAAGAAACTCTGATGAATACGACACCGATCCATCTTTAGGGACCGACACTATCTCCTGCCCGCGAGTACCAGCTGCTGGTAAGAATTCAATCAGCAAAAACCGCGGCGAGCTTCGGCAAGAACGTGAAGGCTTTTTTTCTGGTCCGCCTGGACGAACGTCGCGGGAAGCACTTGCACGGAAACTTGCGGAAACAAGGGAACCGTTTCACAAATAAGGACCTGCTTGACATCGAATATTCAGAATTGCACGTCAGTTTTTGGGTTTTAGCTGCAAATTTTCTCGCTTTCAGTGGCAGCGCGACTAGAACAGCGAAATGTCCTGCACAACCTTGCCCAACAGCGCCACAATGCCTTCTGAATAGTCCCATTGTGACCTTGGGGTCTAGACTGTAACGAGTCCAATTTAGGTAATATTTACGGTCGACGGCGAACGAGTGGATCGGTGTGGATATGAGATACCTGAACAGGAAACGCCATGCTTTCCGGCTGGGTGTAATGGTGGGTCGAGAATACGAGGAGTTCAGAGCGTTTCCAGGCATGGAATTTTCAATATATTCTACAGTAGCAGGAAAGCTTAAAACAAGCCGTATTGTAGTGATCACGACCACAACCACAACCACGACGACGGCGACGACGACAAGAGCACCACCCACAACCGTGACTGCCACAACAACGAGAGCGCCACCCACAACCGTGGCGACGACTACGACCACCAGAGCACCACCCACAACCGTGACTACAACAACGACGAGAGCGCCACCTACGACAAGGACGCCCACGACGAAAAAAGCGCCAACTACAACGGTAATCTACCAGCTTATTTATTCAGTAGTTTTACTCGATAGCGAATGGGCTTGCCAGCTGAGGGGGGTCAGGTTAGAGGCAAACAGTAAAAAGCAAAAAAGCAAAAAGCAAAAATAACGCTTGTTTCATCCTTTTACAGGACGCTGCTACCAATGACGACGAGCCAACCACGGACGCAAATTACGATACGAGCCCGAGCAACGATAACGAGCCAACCACCGACGTAAACTATGATACGAGCGCAAACCCGGATGACGAGCCAACCACGGAAGGAGACTACAATACGGTGAGTCGCAATCGAGCTATTCAGTAAGCCAATCACGGAACCTTAAAGGTACACTAAAATCTCGTGCAAAAAGTCAGTTCGCGGTCGGAAATCCCGGCCCTCTGCCGCGCAACGCCCGGATCCTTCTTATCCCCCTTCCCTCTCCCCTCTCCCGTCTGTCCCATGGCCTAGTGGTCTAAAGCGCTCGCCCTAGGCGAGTGGCGCGGGTTCGGTTTTGCTCCGCCGCGAGCACCTACCGTAACCCGGTTTGCTATTCCGCGGACGGTTACCGGCCGGTAACCAAACCAACGAGGCTTTAGTGTACCTTTAAGCAAAAAACTTGACATTACAGGACGAAAATATCGAGGCAACGACGACGGGTATGTTTTTTAAGACACTCCCTAATCTTGTCAGCGACTCATTTCTTGTTTCTTCTTAATTTCTGATAAGGATCTACATTCAAAAATTGTAAAAAATAGTTTTATCCGATATCGTTTCAGCACTCCAAGTCCGGGCCGACGGTGAGTTGAACCTATTAACTTTTCTAGTCGACACGGAATTTTTGGGCGTATCCAAAGCTATAAAAATCACGAATTTAGCGGTCTGCCTCATGGCTCCTCTCGCGATAGGCGACTCCTTCAGTCTGAACACCACACTCACCCAGGCTAACGTGAACACAGGACCCTTCTTTTTAAAGTAAGTGCTACTAGTGCTGTAGCTTCACAAAATACGATAGCTTCGAGGTGATGCTCTATGGTGAGGGCGGAACAAAGAGTAACGCGACGGTCCCGATCATAATGTTGACCTCGTCGGACGGCGCCTATTCAATTGTTTGCCCTCGAAGTAAGTAATTCCATTTTCTACCGACTTTTTTCATCAGCTGGCGCAACACCTGTCGACGATTTTGTGGAGGAACAGATGACGTTGACGTTTACGTAAGAAAGATACTTTAAAGGGATGCCCAACCTTTCGGGGCTCAAAAAGCAAAAACCATGCGGCGGGCGGGGGTCGAACCCGGGCCCCCGTTTTGTAGGCCTGGATGCTATCCATCTTGCCAGTGGGTGGGATGGGGACGCCACGAGAGGGAAACGTGTCCGAATTCTGTGCGTCACTGGCGCCTCATTGCCGCACAAAATTCCCGCGTCATTTGTACTGCACGGAATACATAACTATACCAGCGCCCAAAACCCGCTTCGCGGGTCTTGGGCGCTGGAATGCGACCTTTCCATGAAAAGTTTGACTTTCTGATACCTCGGGTCCTGCAGACCCTCCCAACTCCCCGACCACACGCGCGAGTGCAATGAGGAAATTTGTATTTTTTTTCACATTATGCAAATTAGCCCTCAGGTACGCCCAAAAATGACCGGCTTTAACTTTGTAAACTTGTATTTTATCGGGATTCTGAAAACGCCATCGGAAAGTGGAGGGTCGATTCCCCCGCGTGACGGAGAATTATAGTATTTTATGCAAGGGAAGGCCCTCAAATCGGGCCTCGAAAGCGACATCCACACACACACACACACACAAAGGTACGCGACCAAATTATATAAGGTAGGATATTTGCCACCGAAACCTTGGGTATCCCTTTAATAATGGCTTACAATGTCAACGGAAACGTTTGACATACGTCGAGACAAAAGTAATGATATAGGCGCTCGGCGGAAGACACCATCACGATGGTAATAGACTCCCCATTACTCAATGAGACCTGCACGGCGGGGGTATACCCTGACTTCGTGCTGCAGTTTGTTTATGTAAGTGCCTGCTTTTTCACGTCCAATGTTTTTCAGTTTGTAACGTCGAAGCCGGTAGTCTTCTCGGTCCCTACCACAAAGCCTGTGAACGATACGTGCCCGGTGAGTTGTAAGAAGTTCCGTTAGCTTGTGGAGAGTCTACACGAGCGTACACCAACGTTGAGTTAGAAGCGGAGTTCGACAGTGCGTAGCGTACAGTTCTTGTTTTCAGGGTTCGTCCACTACCCTAGCATCTTTGCTTCCCAGCTCCACTTCCGGCCCGGAACTTGACCCAACCACCAACCAGTGATGATGCAGACGTTATCATTTTGCATCCCGAAGGACTACATTAACTTTTTTCTTTTTCATTTTTCGAATCATATCCCCGATTAAATAAACATACGCGGAACATAGGATTTTGCGAGCTATAGTCATGGCTTGGTCATGGTGAGATCTTGGTGTGGGTGAAACTCCAAAACTGTCACCAACTTCTTTGGTGTGGGTGCTGGAGATCAAAAATCAAAAAAAAAAAAGTTAATTTAGTCCTTCGGGATGCAAAATGGAAGCTTTCGACCAAAAAGCAAAAAATAAAAATCGTGAGCGGATCCGTACCCGCGTCACCAGGGGCGTAGCCAGAAAAAAATTTCGGGGGGGGGCCCCAAAAATTTTTCCAAAAACCACAAAACATTAACGAGAAAACAGCGCCGCAGGCAAAATTTTTTGAAAAAAAGGTTACATAGCTCTACAAATAGCCGTAAAAAAAGTAAAAAAATAGCGCCGCAGGCAGCAAAATTTTTGAGAAAATGAAAATCATAAGGGTCCCCCCTTATGAAATTTTCGGGCCCCGGCCGATTTCGGGGCCGGGCCCCCGGGGCCGGTATTACGCTACGTCCCTGCTCGTCACCATCCCCGGACGCCGACCACTAACCCACTAGGCTACCAGAGCACGGCGGTTGGGGTGAGGGGAGGGCTTATGAAGGTATGGCAAATAACTTTAAACCGCTGTAACTTTATTAAAAAAAGGTATCCGCAGCTAAAAGTTACATCAAACGATTTGTCTCGTCGAGCTCTACAAGATGCACATACTCACATAGCTGGGTCCGATGTCCGCCCGAAAACATTCCCTAGTTAGGAGCGGCGCGGGGGGTAAAGTAAACTCTGGCCAGAACGAAACAATTTTTGCAGCGGCAGCTTTTGTGCAGATTTGCCCCCGGGGAACGAGCGACCTTTTCAGCCGCGCCGCAGCCGATCAACTGCTGATCTCAGCGACTTACCTGGCCTACAATGCCACCTGGACGATGACAATTGACCCAAATTTCGCCCTCAGAAGTGTTAAGGTATTGCCAAGGTGCTGAAGCATCTCCAATCATCTCATGCAGGCCTCCACCGGCCGGTCGGTGAAATATTCCGTGTCCAACTACGAAACTAGCTATGTCGCAATGTGCATGGTGAGTGGTTTCGATCAATCCTATTTGCCCGACTGCATTTCTAGTTTACCACGATAACTACTAGGTCTGGACACTAATTGCGACGAAACGGTTAAGCAATAAATTGTTGCGTATCAACAGGTTATTATTACGAGAATTAACCAAAATTTTCCAATAAAGGTCCACCCCACTTCCGAATTTCCAAGGGCCCACCGAGTGCAAATTCCTAAAAACTAACACAGGAGACGGTTTTTTTATTGACAATTGAGTTCCCGTATAGGACCATGCTTACCTTGTGCCGAATTTTGTGCTGATTCCAAACGTGTTTAGAAAATCTGCGAAGCAGTCAGTTTGAAAAAGTCAGGCAGGTTTTTAGTGCGAAAAAGGACCAAAAGGGCCCGATTTCGGCATACCTACAGGGTGGCTGAAAAGTTCCCGCAATTTCTTCTAGCAGGTCAATAGACGGAAAATTCCTAAAATTTGCTGAGGTAAGGCAACAGAAACTTTATTTACTATGTAATCAACAGATTACAACACAAAAATCCGCAAGAAGTGTTCACGAATTCCACCAGCAGCTGAATAGAAGCGCGCAGGCAGCCATGGAAATTCCCGGCCATGGTCGCGCCCTCCCGGTGAGCAAGGAGGCGTCAATTTTTTCACTATAGAATCGAGCCGGAACGGGCAAAATCATCGTAAACTTTTCAAAAACGGTTAATAGAGGAGTCTTGGTCTATCATTCCCGGTTTCCGAGAACTTTGATGATTTGAGTAGGAATCTAGAGCCCCAGCAACCCTTAAACCGTTTTCGTTCAAAAAAAAATGTAAAAATCAAAGTCACCGAGCATTAATATCAAGCTCTTAGGATCGTTTCAGAGCCATGAATTAAGCAATCTTTTAGTTAAAACGTTTTCACGCTTAAGCAAGACTAAACACCAGTTTTCCGGCCCGTTCAACTATCACCCTCTGGGAAAAGTTGCAATCGGGTTTTTGAGGCTTTGATGTTTGGGCCTCCAACTCAGTGGATTCAATTTTTTTGATCTTTCGGTTTCGATCATTTTGTAGCAAAAGAGCTCAGAAAAACGGTCCACTACAGTGAATCTCCTTAAAACGGCCCTGGAAAGTGCTAGGCCTTGGTTATTGTGGCAGAGGGCGCGACCATGGGAGACAACTTTTCAAGGTGTATGCGCATTTGTATCGAAGCGTCTGGGAGAAGCTGTGAAGATTTATTGTGGATTTTTTGTTTCGCAATTTTTTCTTTCCGTCTTAATTAAACTATTAGTTACCATAAGTTTTCTACCTCATGAGAATTTTAGGAATGACCAGTCCATTTAACAGTATCAAGAAATTGCGGGAACTTTTCAGCCACCCTGTATATTTTTGAAGAAATGGGACTAGCGCCTCGTGCCATCGTTTACCTCCGGTTGTCCTTCCCCAAGCTTGAATATATTTTTACAGCAGTTCAATTGGCTAAATCAGGACCGCAGCAAAATCGAAATTTGTGGGGCCCTCCCTCCCGGTTCTGGAAAAATCTCAGAAAAAAGCACCTTTTTAAATCACGAAAATGGCGTCTCTCACACTAAAAATTGACTAAAGAAGCGATAAAAAGCGCCACAGGCAGAAAAATTTTCGGGATAAAATCAAAAGGGTCCTGTCGTATGATCAAAAGGGTCCCGCACCGCCCTCCCCTTACGGGCCTGGGTTACATAGTCGATCGGCCACTGGCTTGGTCCGAAGATCGGAAGCGCATCGTAAATCAAGGCGCTCCCAGCACTGATTTGCACATTGGAAGAAGCCGCTTGGATTTCCCAGGAGGACATGGCCTTCAGTGTCCATCGCAACTCTTGGTTATAAAAACAGTCTAGGGAGCGGGCGAGATCATTTTTAGGATGCTGAGTTTGCCATCTCTTCCTCTGGTTGTATCGCTAATCGGTTAGATATACCGAGGTTTAAATCGTCAAATCTTAGGCTATGTGAACACGATCCAAGTCTGCCCGGATACGGCGTGTCCCTATGCAGGTAAGTATATTTAGAAAAACCCCCAGTATTGCCGTTAAGTGAATTTCAAATCTTTGATCCATAAGTTCCAGCCCTACACGATTTTCAGGAGCTTGGGGCGACTGGACGATAGTTTCCACGTGTACAGCGACCTGTGGTATGAATGGACTTCGCGTAGAGACTCGTGAATGTGTCTCTGAGAAGTTTGGATGCCCTTGCAAGTAATGGTTTTTGTAAAGCGGCATCGAAATCGGGCCCAAGCCCCCAGCCTGGTTTCTTGACAAATCGCCACCTTTCGTTTTTGACAAATAGGTCCGACCCCCGAACATGCAAATCTTGACTTCTTACCCCCTTAAGCACATTTTTCCGCAGGTGCCCTCAACTTGTTACTCGCCTTTTTAGCGGAGCAGTTTCGCGGATAGTCGCTTGCCCTGATTCCATGTGTCCATCTCCAAGCCCAACTTGTGCTGACGGTTTTGCGAAGGTAGCGTGATGTTTTCCTCATAAAGTTTTCCTGTTAAGAAGCTGAACGTGACGAGCAAGGCCTACACGTGCCAAGCCATCAACGTCACCGCGACTGTAGTGCCAAATCCGAGTTTCACCTGCGACAGTGGGGAAAGTTTCATCAATCTTCAAAACTTTTCAGTGACCGCAACAATCGATTGCCCGAGGGTTCCATTGAACGGTACGTTCCCGTAAAAATGCGAGAATTGTACCGTTTATGTTAGGAATCTGGTCGGCTTGGTCGAACGTTCCTGGGACGTCATGCACGGCGACTTGTGGTAACAAAGGAACCGTGGAGGAAACTCGCACCTGCTTGACGTCAAACGTCAGGAACTGCACGTGAGTTCAGTTCATGACTAGCAGCTGGTTTTTCTTAATTTTAGTGGTATCTCCACGAGAACGGCGCGGTGTCCACCACAGCCTTGCACCACCGCACCATTTTGTCGTCTCAATGCCCCTATCGTAATTCAGGACTCAAACGGAAAAATGATACTTTTAGCTGACCTTCACGGTCAATGGAAGGCAAACGAATCGGTGTGGATATGAGATACCTGAGCAGGAGACGCCGTGCTTCCCGGCTGGCTGCAATGGTGGGTACCTGCATGGTGGCGGCGTGTCGATCTGCCTTCGTGGTGTACCTCCTTCAAAATGATGGTTAGGCTAAAACCGTGCCCCCAGTTGGGGAAGTAATATCGGCGGCTAACTTCGTTGTGAAGCTTGTGACATCCTGTATACAAGTAACGATTTTTATAGTGGTCACGACCACGACCACGACGACGCCGAGACCTACTACTCCCACCACAACGTATCCGGACTACTACCATGAATGCATCGGTGGCGGGTTTCGTGGACCATACGGTATCGTGAATAATGTCCAGCAGCATTTGGTTCAAGAACTTTTTCGGTCCGATTGTCTTTCGAAAACCCGATCTCGAAATCTGACCATGAATTTTGATAATTTCGAGCGGGGGGCGGGCTTACAATCAGGGGACACTCATTATTTCCATCCTACTACATAAAAAAAATAGTGTTTGTGTATATATAAAAAATAGTGTTTGTGTGTTTGTGTGTTTGTGTGTGCCACTTTTCATGCAACTTTCGTCAGCGTGTCCGGAGGTCATCTCGATAACGGAGCAGTTTTAAGGTATGTTTGATACGTCATTAGGTGCGTGATGGCCTGGAGACGACTGCACACATATAAGATTTTACAAAATCAACTATTTTTAACATTAAAGTTATGTTTGTGTAAAATTCTTGCCAGTCCTCTTTGTTAGGAATAAATCAACATACACTGGAAGTGTAGATAGGCTATATAATGGAAGAGAGCATGCAGTTTTCATTTTTTCTCATGCCATTTGGTTTCGAGAAAATTATGTAAAGTGAAGAATATCATGGGATCAGACGAGGTTTTTCAATTTTTTGAAAAGTCGCGAAGCGTCTTTTCAGTTCTGGTAATTTTTTAAATAACGGTGGGAGTTCGCCAGTGCCATTCGTGACGTTTACAGTTTTACAGCAACCCACTGCCTGATGGATTTCCCGTTGGATGTTGGGCAGTCGTTCAACATGTCGGCGATGATTAATGGGAGTACCAACACGATTGACGACATGACCGGTTTTCCGATATAGTAAGATATTTCAAAGCCACCTGTTTCCGCTTCAATGAAATTTCCTACGGCGGTGACCCAAGCAGTCGCTAGCTGGACTTCTAAAATTTTCTTACACGGCGCCCCAAGGCAAAAAAGCGGCGGATTCGGTCTGCACGCTGGCTCCTATGTACGCCTACTTCAAACTTTGCAGCTTTTAGCTTAACAAAACAGGCTTACCGCAACAAACTAAAAACACACTATTGCAGATCTGCTTTTTTCCATCAGGGCCACATGAAACATAGTGCGTCAAAAGATCGACGTCGCATCTTACTCTGAAACCTCTGGAATTTCTGTTTTGGATCCAGCTTTTCAAAGCTGTCTTTTCAAAATTAAAAGCATTAAAGTTAGCCTGGGAAATCTCAGAATCCATGATCAAATTATATCTCGGAGTCATGATTTTTCGGGGTAATTTTTTCCAAAGGCGAAATTTTTTATATGATTTTTGTAGCTGCAAAAACCAGTAGTAAAATAGTTGTGGTGTCAAATTAAGTGCTGCAAAAGAGTTGTAAAGGTAAAAAAGACTTTTCCAACAGATAAGGCCGGTTGTAATCACCCATTTTTCTAGTTTCGCGTTCGCATTGGCCAACGCGGATGTTGCGGCTAATACTAGCGAGTCCTGCATAGAAGGTCACACGCTGATCAAGATTCTCTACGTGGCAGAGTCGCTTTGCGGCGTTTACTATGCTGAAGGTGGCATTTTTTGCAAATTAAAGGGCTGCCGACGGCATGTGTCGATCCCCCCTCATCAACAAATTGGCAAGTCGCCAACAGGGGAGAGAGCCCGCCCCGGGGAGAGGCGCAGAGACCTTTTCTTTTTCGTGCGTAATCGATTGGCTATGCCGTCGGCATGCCTTTAAAACAGGGTGATCACAGTATACTCAGCCAAACAGCCAAAATCACGCGGAACCACGTGGGTCAGGTAACCTCGATTTCGCCCAAAACCATCTCGGGACGCATAGATTCACTCCTATTTCTGCTCTTTTACATTTGCCGTGGGATTTCGCAATTGCCATTCGATCGAGAGCAGGGTTGTTCATTTCCGCGCAACTAGCATAAAAAAATTGCGGACGGGCTGGGACGGGTCCCGGACGGGCCGGACGGACGCAGTGCGGGCTGGGGCGTCCGCGCGTCCGCGATGCAAATGGACGGAAACACATGCAAAGTTATTAGATGCAAATTAAGATATTGAACCAATTGCTGCCCTTTCTTAGTTTGCACCAGGGTTGAAAAGCCGCTTCGCGACTTTTCAACCCTGGCTCTGTTTTGGACCAATGAAAGTTTACACTTTGCATAATTCGGTCCGACCCATGCTAAAAAAATGAAAAATGCGTTCTCTGCTCCTTTATATAGGCTACCGCAACTTCCGGTGTATGCTAATTGATTCCTAACAAAGAGGGTCTCGGATTTTTCAACAAAAACTAAAATTTAATGTCGAAAATAAGCCATTTTGATAAATTTGATATGCGTGCAGTCATCTCGAGCCCATTACGCATCTAATGACGTATCAAACATGCCCCTAACTACTCTTGAGATACGACTGGAACACGCTGACGGAAGTTGCATGCAAAGTGGCACACACACACACACAAACACTATTTTTTTATATATAGTAGGATAAGTGCTCTACTTGGGAAAGAAGGCGATAAACCGTCATTTCATCAATTATCATGCGAGATTTGGCTGCCCGCGCTTTGCATAGCGGGCTCGGCTACTTTCCTGCGTCCGAGCCCGTCCGGCCCGTCCCGGACCCGTCCGAGCCCGTCCGCTCACCCGGAGCAAATTATTCGGAGGCGGACGGGTCCGGGCCCGCGTTCGTCCGAGCCCGTCCGTGAACAACCCTGATCGAGAGCAGGGTTGGTCATTTTCGGATCGGGCTGGATCCGGATCTGGATCTGGATCGGATCCAGGGCGGATCCGATCCGATCCAGATCCAAGGAAATGGATCATGCAACCGAGTTAAGTGCTAATTCTTAGATGCAAAGATCAGTTCTGCCTCCGGGCTATGCATTTTTGCGATTAATATGACCGAATCAGCATCAGAATCGAGAATATTACTTCCGGTCCCTTTTTTTCCTCGGATCCGCATTGGATCCGGATCCGGGCGGATCCGGATCTGGATCTGGATCCGGATCCGACTGCGGATCCTTACCGATCCGGGTCCGTCGGTGAACAACCCTGATCGAGAGTCAAAAATGTACTCAGAAAATTAATTTTAGCCTCAGAAAAAGGTGAAGGAGATTTTTTACTGGATAAGGAAAACTCGACCAAAATCCCGGGGAAGCACATAGGATAACGGCGAGAACCTATTTTCGGCGTTTTAAATATAGCGACATCTTGAAAATGCCATTCGATACAGGGAACTGTCCGAAAAATCTTGCTGAACATTTTTTTCTTAATAAAAACTTTGAGTGCTCAAATGGTTGGGGAGATGCCAAGGACTTCAAACCCCAGAAAGCAGCAACTTTCTTAACTTTTTGTGACTTGGAACATGGCGGGAACTACACCAAAAATTTGCACGAAAAATTAGATTTTCAGCCAGATGGTTTTTGGCTTAATAATTTTCCGCCAAACGGGTTTTTGGTGAGATGGTTTTCGGCGAAATGATCGGAATTCCCATTTGTTGTGTCCTAGATGGGTACCGGATAGTGGATCCAGCCGGACCAGACGACGGCGAATGTCGCCCAGGGCAGATTCAAATGCAAATCACGTAAGCAAAATCCTACCTTATATAATTTGGTCGCGTATCTTTGTCTGTGTGTGTGTGCCGAGGTCACTTTTGAGGCCCGATTTGAGGGCCTTCCCGTGCCCAAAATGCCCTAATTCTCCGTCACTTGGGGGAATCGACCCTTCTGTTTCCGATAGCGTTTTCAGAATTTCGATAAAAAAACAAGTTTACAAAGTTAAAGCCGGTTTTATTCATTTTTAGGGGTCCCTGAGGGCTAATTTGCATAATGCGAGAAAATACAAATTTCCTCATTCTTGCCAGTTGCACTCGCGCGTGTGCTCGGCAGGGGGGAAGGGGTCCGAAGGACCCGAGCTATCGGAAAGTCAAATTTCTTATGCAAAGGCCGAATTCCAGCGCCAAAGGCCCGCGAAGCGGGTTTTGGGCGCTGGTCTCCCAAATAAAAAAAATTAAAATAACACCAGGGTTGAAAAGCCGCTTCGCGACTTTTCAGCCCTGGCCCTGTCTAACCCTATGATATTCTTCGTTTTGACCATTTTTTTTGTATATAGTAGGATTTATCGTAACGGTGGCGCCGCAGACCCTGAAATAAAGTGACAATTACAGCAGCGGCCCCTTTGTGTAGATTTGCTGCGGTAACGAACGATTCTTTCAGCCGCATCGCAGCCAATAAACTACTCATCTCAGCAACTTACCTGGCATACAATAAGACCTGGACCATGCCAATTGACCCGAATTTCGCCCTTCGAAGTGTCAAGGTATCGGAAGGTGCTCAATGATTTC
This sequence comes from Mesorhabditis spiculigera, assembly GCA_958295435.1. Taxonomy (NCBI): domain Eukaryota; kingdom Metazoa; phylum Nematoda; class Chromadorea; order Rhabditida; family Rhabditidae; genus Mesorhabditis; species Mesorhabditis spiculigera. The sequence continues at coordinate 29,694 of CATQJA010002118.1, forward strand.
CAATCGTCTCCTGTAGGCCTCAAACGGCCGATCGGTGAAATATTCAGGGTCCAACTACGAAACTAGCTATGTCGCAATGTGCATGGTGAGTGGTTTGGATGCATGTTTTATTTACTCGACTACAATTCTAGTTTACCACGATAACAACTATGTCCGGAGGCTGATTGTAAAGTTGTAACGACATTTTTAAGGAATAAAGCTTTTCGTATCAACCCAGCATTACGAGAATTACCAATCTTTCTCCAAGTAAAAATGATGCCCAGCTTCCGAATTTCCTAGTTCGATAGTCTCGTGAAAATTCTTACCCGCCAATAAGCAGACGTTTTTTTCTAGTTTCCTTACGGGTTTAAAGCGTACGTTCAGGGAGGGGCCGTGTACTCGTCCCAACGTGTACACCCTATGGACGTAGGGACCGCGCGCACTGCCTGCCCGTGCTGTGACAGGCCATTCCCCTCCCTTGCGACGTGGGGCGCCCTCGCCCCCCTTACCAGGTCGTAGCTGTGGCTGACTGGTATCCATCCGCGCCTCCAAAGCGGGAGGCCCGGGTTCGAGCCCCGGCCGCGGCGAAAATCTTTGCTTTTTTTCCAAAAAAACGTCTCTGACCGTGCCCTTTAAAGGGCTGCCGACGGCATGTGTCGATCCCCCCCATCAACAAATTGGCAAGTAGCCAACGGTGGCCGATCACCTGTTCGAAAATCATCTGTTCGAAAACCATCTGTTCGAAAATCATCCGTTCGAAAATCACCTGTTCGAAAATCACCTGTTCGAAAATCATCTGTTCGAAAAGTCATCTGTTCGAAAAGTCATCTGTTCGAAAATCATCGGTTCGAAAAATCACCTATTCGAAAAAGGTCCCAAATGGGGAAAAATTCTATGGGAAGCTATTGCTATTAAAATGCTGTGTTTCGCATGTTTCTTGGGAAAGTTCGAGGAAAATCTGAAATTGCGCGGCTATATCGAATCCTCCGCCAAGCCAAAGAAGCGCCCGAGGGTGACAATCGACGAGCAGCAGCAGCTCTGCGAGAACTACAAAAAAAGAATATATGGCCGAGTTCCTCGACAACATCGCCAAAACTTTAACCTGAATCGTCATGAATATGTCTTTTAAAGTCTTTTTGTTTTTTTTAGTTTTTTTTTTGTCATGAAAAGACTTTTCAAAAAACGTGAGTTTTGGAAAAGTTGTTGCTTGGAAAACGGTGATTTTTCGAACAGATGATTTTCGAACCGATGATTTTCGAACAGATGACTTTTCGAACAGATGAATTTTCGAACAGATGTCTTTTCGAACAGATGATTTTCGAACAGATGATTTTTCGAACGGATGATTTTCGAACAGGTGATTTTCGAACAGATGATTTTCGAACAGGTGAAAGGGAATCATGCCGTCGGCATCCCTTTAAGCCAGTCTTATGCAGAATTTTGTGCTTATTCCGAGCCCGTTTCCGAAATCTACGAAACGTTCAGTTTTGAAAAGTTTTGGCAAAAGGATATTTTTGAAGAGACTGGCTCCTTGTGGTATCGTTTCCGGTTCTGATGTTATTTCCCAAGCCTCGATATATTTTTACGGCAGTTGCCATGGCGGTTTTCTGCAAAGTTCCGAAAAGCCTGGGAATTGTGCGACCCAATCATTCCTGGTGGCGGCCAGCCGCTTTTTGGAATGCTTCACGTGCTCTCTATCGTACTCTCTCGCTCTCGCTCCCTCTCCCTCTCTCTCCCTCTTCTCTCTCTATCTTTCTCTATTTATCTCTTGCTCGCTTTATCATTTTATCGTTTGTTCTGCCTGTCCGTTTCTGTTTACTTTTCAATTTCGAGTTCGTGAAGCGTTTGGGCAATGCCGTTCGCCCTCCTCACCGCCAACTACAATACCCGCAACGGCGAATACGATAATATTTATTTGGACGATCCTACGGGTTTAATCACCGCTCAACTTTCTCCTAACGACTTCAAGGCCAAGAAGGATCCATTGTAAGCTACAAAATCGCCCATCGCCCGTTGTAACCGTTAAACTTTGAGGTCACCCCAAAAGCTGTGCATTTCGCCGATGCGGGTGCTGAACATTGCCGAGGAGTGTGGATTTGAGGTGAGTCTCTCACTCTCTATCTCTCTCTCGCTCTCTCTCTCTTTCTCTCTCTCTCTCTTACTGTCTCTCTCGCTCTCTCTTTCGGACTCGCTCAACCAAAATCTTTTTTAGCTAAAAGCCAGTCCGTCCCGTCTGATGGAATACCACATTTCGACATGCTACAGCTGGCATCTGCATAAACCGGCTGGAAAGGCCTAAATATATCGCCAAAATCCTACATTTTTGTATTTTTCGGATTTTGTATTTTCACTAGGTGATCTAAATTCTAGAAAACCGTTTATTTCCGATAAATATTGGATCTAGAAAAAGCGTGGATGTTCAGCGTAAACTCTACAAAATGTTACTGAAACCAAGAAAGATGATAAAGAAGAAGAACCGTAGCTGCATGTTTGACTATGTAGGTTGGATAAATTACTTTTTTGCATAAATCACAAAGTTCTACGATAGAAATATATTTCGGGGATCTGGCCGTCTTCCACTGAAGTGCCGTTATTGTTGCCAGCGGCGTAGGTGAACTAGAAATATATTTTGAACCTCTTGAAATAAACGGAAACCAGGTATAAAGGCAAATTCAACGATAAAACTAATAAAATTTTGTTATTTGAAAAGGCAAATTACCTGAAAAGTGACGTTGTTCGTCTGCGAGCTGGGCTGCAGGACAATGCGACGTAGTCCCTTGGAGCCGTAGAACGAGTCGGGGCCCTAAATTATGCAATACCTTTTCGGGCAAAACGTCTACATTTTAAACTTCCCGTTTTGCACGTAAACCACTGATTTCGAAGGTTAAAAAATCGGAAATTCATAAATTCATTCAAACAGACCTTCAAGCAAGCACTGGCCGTGTAGGTGATGCTCGGGATTATCTCAACCGGCTTCTAAAAAAAGCTTAGATCTGCCTTTAAAACCGCCAGGTTAAAGGTAAAGTGAAGGCAAGGATCTACAGCTCTCTCCAAAAATCTTACCAAGAACGATACTCGGAACGTATTCTGCGAGCCGTCGCACTGGAATGTGGTGTCGTTGTGGGCCAACAGCTTTCCAGTACCGCAGTGATGTATCTGGAAATGGGGCTTTCTCCATCTCCGTTTATCTCTCTCTATCTCTCGTTCTCTCTCTCTCTCTCGCTGGCCGTTGAAATTACCTGAATGGTAGCCTGATATTCATGAGGACCGTGGATCGATCCGTACAAGCCGAATCCAACGACGTAGATTTTCTTGTCGACCGTAAATCTGAATAACATTTTATAGAAAAAATTTTCCCACTTACTTAATTTTATCGGGTGTGAAGTTGTAGCCCCAGCGCCCTTCGATACGCTGGAATCTGAAAAAGGTGGATTAGGGACAGAGAGAGTGAGAGAGAGAGCAACAGAGAGAGAGAGAGAGAGAAGAAGAGAGAGAGAGAGAGAGAAAGAGAGCGAGAAAGAAAGAGAGATAGAGAGAGAGAGAGCGAGCGAGAGAGCGAGAGAGTGAGAGAGAGAGAGGGAGGGAGTAAGAGAGCGAGTGAAAGAGAGACTTTTGCTAAATTTTACCTAGTCACCACAAACTCCTTGCCGACCATCACACTCCTGGGTCTCTCAATAAAATGCGTGGCCGGCTTGGGGTTCACGGTATAGTAGAGGAACAACTCCACCATCTGGCGATCGCTCAACAGACCGGATTGGGCTGGAAATATCCTTATTTCATGATTTCACTGTTTTTTTTTTGCTGTCACTACCTCTTTAAAGGTGGGGGTCCAGATTTTAGTTGAGTAATTTTTCGCTCTAAAAAAGCTGATACCTACCGGCAGTTTGGGCAAACTCTTCAATGGTCATCAGCGGAAATCGGATCAGAGGGAGGGCCCGGCCAAGGACGGCTCTTTTATTTTCTGAGGTTTGCGGGATGCCTCGCCGACCGCATTCCTCGGTGGCCCACGCGATGATTGCCTAAAATCGGCTGTTTGTTTGGTGATTTCTAGCGGATGGTCGACGGGAAAATGCCGACTTTCAAAATACGGACAGCTAGATGACCATCAGTCAAAATGCCTACAGCTGAAAAACCGACAGCTATTGACCACTTACCATGAAAATGTGTTTCAATTAGAATTTAAATAAGTCTGTTGTCGGCATTTTTGGCTAGTCGGTATTGTTCTGCCGATGTTTCAGCTATTTAGGCCTGGATATTGGCACCCAAAATACCGACAACTAAACTATCGACAGCAAGAATGTCACCTAAACGCCAGACCCCCAACTTCTACATTGACATTAGGATTGTCGGCATTTTGACTTAATGTCGGCATTTTGAGTCCCGGGCTTTTGAATTTCCCCATTTTGCCAATTTTCGCCTCCTGCTAACACATAAGCGTACCATAGCGAAACAATGTGCTTAAAATCTTGTTTGCATCAGCTCTATTAGTGGTACTTTCGGGAGCACAATTTCAAGGAATATAATCGGCTTTTCTAGAACCTAATCTGCGCAATAATGCTAGCTCTACGCAAAAGAATTTTCAGAAATCGGAGCTACAATAGGTCGGAAAACAAGCTCAATCACTTGCCTGAAAAAGCTGTGCCTCCCGAACGCGTAGTGAATCTCGTCCCAGGACCAGGCATAACGTGTCGTGATCAATTTCGACAAAACCTGGCAAAATTTCTCTAAAAAAATTGGGAATCAGACTTACTCTCCGCATCCAAGGCCGGTACGGTGTCCTTATCGATCGTCTCGAGGCATAATTCGGCAAGCTGCGGCTCGTCAAATAATCGAGCTTGAGTAAGAAGCATGAAGGCGTTGTCCGGCGCCAAGGATTCTTTCAGAAAGTCGATGCAAGCGTTTTCGAGGGCCCGAACGGCGTATTTTTTGGCTGAAAGTGGAATTTGGCATACAGTAAGTTTTAAAGGGATTTGACAACGCAGACAGACAAAGAGCACAACCGGTTACGGTGTGAAAATATGGGAGGAGCATCTCGACCCTGAGCTCCAGGTCTTTTAAGTGAGGTCAAGAGCCGATTTGGCGCTGAATATAGGAAATCACCTGTATACAACGTGGTCATCACCGAGTCGGGTCCGATCGAGACCTCATCAGTGTAAAGGAATCGTAGCAGCGCCATGAAGGAGCACGGCTCGATGTCGGGGAGCTCAATTTCTTGAGGACCTGAAAAATGTTTTTAGCGAGATCGAAAAAGCCACAATCAACCGAAACCTTGACTAGATCTCGGCAACTTTGCGTCATTCCAAAATACGAGTGCTAGCGCGAGTGAACTCGTGCCGAAATGGCGCATTTATAGCGTCAGCGATTGGCAGTTCCACGTAATTTGGCGGAATTTTGACTGTCGAGAACGAGGCTATAATCGGCGGATCCATACCTTGGCCAGAATTCTTCGGAGTCAGCCTCCCATTGAACATCGCATCGAACACGACGGAACCGATGGAGAGCACGAACCGGTGGGCCGGGATGCGCTACAAATTAAAAAAAAGTGGCGCGAATGCGTCGTGTGTCGCTACGCAAAAGCTAGGAAAAAATGGGGTAAAGTCACTACCCCGAAAAGTCACTACCCCGAAATAATTTGCATGAATTTCATTGGAAATCCGCATGAAAACTGGATTTTTCCGGGAAATACAATGCTACCATTTCTCGGGGCAAACGATTTCGGGGTAGTAACTTTTCGGGGTAATGACTTTTTGGGGTAGTGACTTTTCGGGGTAGTGACTTTTCGGGGTAGTGACTTTTCGGGGTAGTGACCGGACGCCGGAAAAAATATAGGCAATTGAGGCGCCCGCCACACATTCGAGCAGTTCTAATTCAAGTCAATTACCTGATGATTATCCCCTTGACCGACGATGAAGTAAACATCGGCAAGGATGTCGTTGCAGTACATGAAGGAGAGGCGTTCCTGCAAAGAAAAAAATGTTGGAAAAGAACAAAATTAAACGTACCTTCAAAGATCCCTTCTCGGCCTGCCAGCCCAGCATATTCGTCTCGACGGCGTTGGCTGGACGGTGTTCTGAATAGATATCTGTCTCTCTCTTTATCTCTTTCTCTTTCTCGCTCCCTCTCTCTTTCCCTCTCCCCATCTCTCTCCTACCTGGATTCGAATAACTCGAATTCCGACCAATCGCCAGTACATGAGAGGTGTTGGCCGGGAAGGTGCCCGGAATCAGACGTCTTGGAGTAGAGGCAGCAGCTGAAGAAACATGTTTTTAGTGATGCTAATTTTATTTTCTAGTGTTTTGATAGCCGCCATTAGGACTTGAAGTGATAAGGCTTACTCGAACACTCAGGGACTTGCTCCAGGTCATCCGTGGCCTCATCTCCATAGTACAGGCGCGGAACTCGGTTTTCTGGGGAATAAACTTTTACTAGACATGCAAAAGGGGAATAAATTCCTTCCAACCTATTTTCTACTATACACAAACTATTATTAAACCAGCGCCGATAACCCGCTTCGCGGACTTTGGGCGCTGGAATCAGGCCCTTGCATAAGAAATTTGACTTTCCGATAGCTCGGGTCCTTCCTAGTTCTGCGACGCCCCAAAATTTAGTAAAGCCGGCTTTAACTTTGTAAACTTGCATTTTATAGCGATTCTGAAAACGCCATCGGAAAGAGGAGGGTCTATTCCCCCTAGTCACGTGGAATTGGGGCGTTTTGAACACGGAAGGCCCCCAAACCGGGCCTCGAAAGTGTCAGCCGGACACACACACAGAGATACACCCCAAAATTAGATAAGGCAGGATTTTAAAAATATATACAATTAGTTAAAGAAGTACCTCCCAGTTGCAGATTCCTCAAAAACTGCTGGCAATTATTCAGCACCTCGTAGCCGCGTAATGTGAAGCTACCGTCTTCATTTCTGAAAAAAGGAGTTGTCGGGTGCGATATTTTATATATTTTTTACTGTATATGAATTATTATTTATATTTTTCTTTACATATTTATGTTTTATATTCGATCTTAAAAAGCTAAGAAAGTAAAAACTTACACAACGGGCTCCCCGTCGGCCGTCAGATTTCTGGGGCGTTGCTCGTTCAGGGCCCAGTGGTTGGCCTGAACAGGGCACATTAATTTTTTAAGCTTTTCAACACGTAATCAGTTACGATACCTAATTATCCACCCCCAAAAACTAGCCCAAACGCCTTGGTTTCTTTAAAGGGGCTCCGAAATGCCAAATCAAAGCCCTTTTGGGAGGCCTCTTTGATTTCTGGCAAATTGCCAGCGGGCGCTGCGGGACCAGAGCGCTCACTCTTTCGATTTTTGCGCGAAGTTGTTTTTGCCCGGTTTCTTTGTGAAAACACTATAATTTGCGCATTCTGAGCCCATTTTTGACATCCTCACTTAATTTTAAATAGTTTTGGTGTTTTAAGCATCAAATTTGGTCCAGAAACAGCCGAGAACGTGATTTCGAGGTGACAACAGGCAATTTCAAATTTCCGAGCTTCCCGGGCTCCTGGGTGTATAGAGGCCTCCGACGTACAGGGCTCCGATTTTCGGGGCGTCACCGAATTTTTGGAATTTCGTAGCCCCTTTAATTCCTAATTACTATCCCGAAAATCCCCTAAAGGTTAGATTTTCTTAGAAAATATTTTGTGAGCTTAGGCAGCTAATAGATTACGTCCTTTAATTGCAAAAATGGTAGCTGATTGTTCTTTTTCATCATCGGTGACCTTGACGTCTTTGGTGCTGTTAATCTACCTCCAATTGCTCCCGCTCGGGCTGCGCTTCATCGGCATCATCAAAAATGCGTTGATGGTTGGCTCGGGCGACCAATTCGGGACCCTCAAATACTTTCAGATGTTTGTATCTCCGCTTATATTTAAGAACACGTCTTTTAATCGTAACCCGAAACCTCTTAGAATGATAAATTACCTGATCCTCATTCCGGTTAGCCATTTCCGGGCCGAAATCCGGCTCTTCCTCACCAGGTTCTTGCTGAATAGCACCCGGGGCACCTGGCGCGTTGCCGAAAATCGACACTAAAATACAAAAATGGTGTTAAGCGCTTTTTGGCTTGCCAAATCCAGGATCAGGATTCGCCGCTGCACCAGTGCCGGAAGAAGACGGTCTGAATTTTAAGCTGTTGAGAGCAAGGTAAAACTAAGGAGACTTTTTAAAAGCATACTTTGGCTCCTCCTCCGGCTCGTGCTCATTCTGGAACCATGGTGATTCGAGCGGGGGCGAGGGTTTTGGCTAAATTAGGTACTTTCTGGATAAAATTTCATGGATTTTGGCTTCCCAGTTCTTTTAAATATTTTGCGACTATTTTTTTACAGTAATTTCAACCTTTGAGTACCTGGCCAACTTCCCGTTCGGCGGTATCCGTCGATAATTGCGGCACGGAAGCCGGCGGGTTTGGATGTGTTGAAGAGGACGGCTAAACGTATCGAATTTAGCATTAAAATAAATAGCAGTAGGTGAAGCATTATTCCTAGAATTTTTGGGCCTTTGTGACCCACAAATTCCTTCTTCTCCTCGTCGGGTGTAACCGGAACCGGAGGACCGAAAAGCCGCTGCTTCATCGCCGTGGGTTTGGTCTTCTTTTCGTCCGGCATCTGGGAAAGGAGAGTTAGGTCAATAGGAATAATATGCGTCCTCGAGCGTATATGAAAAGCCCATTAATGGTATGCCAGTTTTAGCGCTTTTTTAAAACGCTTATGCGATTTTAAGATTCAGAAACTATAGAAAAACCCGGCTTTATATGACTTTTCCTCTAAAAACTTAGTATTAGCATGAGGATTTCTATATTTTAGGAATGAAAGTCTAGAATTCTTATAAACTAAAGTACACATAATTAAAAGCTTTTGGCATAGTATGATGTTGCTATTTTCAGCAGCTGATCGGGGACACTGGCCGAGAGCGCTCGAGAGAGGGGCTACTGGGCACTGCAAATGACGCTGGGTGTAGGGCGCCAACGGAAATGGGGTGCTAAAGAATTGTACTCTGAAACACCGTAAATTTCCACTGTAAAAATACGCAAGGCTCTTTGCTTATTGTTTTCGAAAAAAATGTAGCTTTCTCAAAAGTTACTAAATTTTATTTTTAAAACCATTTTCTGTAGTTTTTTAGTTGCTTGACGTATTTAACGTCATATAGACTTTTTTTATCATTTTATCCGTAACTAGACGCAATACAAAATAAAAATCAATGGCTAAAGGCATTTCAAGGGGGTTTTTGGTGAGGCAAATATGATAGAAAAGGCCACGGTAGAATTGAGACTATAAATTATTGGGGCAACACAATTTACGATAAAGAGGCGAATTCTAAAGGAACTTGGAATGCAAAAGAAAAAATTTGAGCTAAAACCGCATTTTTTCGAAATTTACCATTGAAAAATTTGCATACAACGTTTTTCCAGGCGTCCGAGTCCCTTTAAAAGCGGTTTCAATAAAATTAAAATAGATTTAAATCGAATTTGGGTAGTTTTCTTTGAAAAATGGGCACACAACACAACACGGTTTGGGATCACAGTCACGCGGAATCTGGAGAGGCCGGGGAAACTCAGAGAGATGGTAAGAAAAATAGGGATAAAGCGACGGCGAGGACTACAAGTAATTTTCACTAACATTAAAATGACGACAATAATAAGGAAAAATGGTAATTTTCAATGAAATAAATATAGGCACATTTACGAAAAATACGCGAAAAATCGACTTTATCAGCTGACGAGTGTCGTATTCGGGCGCCACACGGCTACCGTAGTATCACTAAAAATGCGATAAAAATAGAGTGAACTAATCGCTTCGATCATAAAAAAAATTTTGTAAAACATTTACGGTTTTTTGTAAAATTTCATTTTTCAAAAACTTGAATTCATGTGTAGTTTTAAAAGTTTATAGACTAAAAGCACAAAAATCTTGTTTTAAAGGTACCTGGAAGCCGTAAACACGAGCCCCGAAGAGTAGCAGATGCTGTTGATCGAATCTTGGTGGGCTTTCTCGATCTAAAAAGATAGAAATTTATGAATTTCCCAATGAATCTCTGCTGGCTGTCCGTAGTGTCTCTCTTCCTCTCTCTCACTCTCTCTCTCCCTATCTCTCCCTCTCTCTCTCCCTCTCTCTTTGCAAACATACCGTATCCACCAGCTTCAACCTCCTCGTCGACTCAGTCTCCCAGAGCTTGAGGTGGCCCTCCTTGCAGACAGATGCGAGCAAGGTTTCATTGGGGAACGGGACTTTGCACATTCCCTAAAAATCGAAAAATAAGGTCTGGATATACATGGAAAATTGAGGTAAATGAAAAAAGTTAAAATATTCCTGTCCTACCTGAACGTATCCATTATGCGCCTTCAGCTCGAGATGATCACGTTTGTAGTCGAGCAGATTGATTTTCATGATGTTCTAAAAATCGTGGAAAATACATCATAGCTACGGCATCCCGTACCATATCCTTGCTGGCCGTAAACAGGTGCTTCTCGTCCGATACGATACAAGTGACGTTGTCATAATGGGGTGGATTGAATTCGACCTGAAATTGTTTTATTAAAACAGTGAGAGGTATGGCAAGCTAGAGATAACGAGATAGAGAAAAGCGAGCGAGAGGGACAGACAGACAAACAGCGAGATACACACAGAAGGAGCAAGAGAGAGAGCGAGAGCGTGAAAGACAGCGGGAGTGAGGAAGAGAGATATCTAGACCTAGTTTTCTTACCTTTGCTTCATGTATCCCCTCGCCGGTCGTTGGGATTGTGTACATTTTGACGTAATGATCCCGAGAGCCGGTGAAGACGTTGCATACTAAAAATATACCTAATGACGCTTCGCAGCTTTCCTTACCGTTCTTTTCGGTATCCAGAGCGACCGATAGGCAAGAGACCTCAGAGCGTGGACTAAAAAAAGCTGTATTTTTGGAAAATAGGAAAAAGAAGAGAGTGACAGAGAGAGAGAGAGAACAAGAGAGAAACAGAGAAACAGAGAGCGAGTGAGGAATAGAGAGATTTACACTAACCTATGCGCAGCTCCGACCAATCGTCCAAATGAAGCCATTTTCGATAGGCTCCAAACTCGAACATCTCCGCCAAAAGCGGAAAGCAGAAGTTCTCCACTTGGGTCGATATCAATTGCATTGACTACCGTTTCCAGGAATGGGACGGTATTTTGCCGGGAGCCGATCGGGCCGCCGTCACCTAAAAAGGAGCGGTTACTGTTAAATGAGCCTCATAGAGGCAGAGGAGTTTTTTTGTAAGCAAATTCCATTACATTTCACTGTTTTCCTACCTTCTACGACCTGCCCGCTGCTCTGGAATAATCGGACGCATTTGTTTTCTCTCAAGTCCCAGATTCGCATCTGGTACATGGAGGCGGTGACGGCGAGGTGGGAGTTGGGGACGAGTCTGAAAAATCGAATTTGCATATCTTTCTCTCTCTTCTTCTTTATCTCTCTCTCGCTCTCCCTCTCTCTCTCTGTCTTTCTCTCTCCCTCTCGCTCATGCTCGCTCTCGGTCCCTCTCTCGCACTCTGACTTACTTGACAGCATGGACGTTGTTAGGGTGAATTCCAAGCGTAGCCACTTCCTGACCCTGCTCCAGGTCCCAGAGTTTTGCCAATCGATCTGAAAAAGTTCAGATCCGGGACTCCCTTAGTAAATAGGATTCTGTAAGACCCTTAGACGCTACGCTGCGCAACTCCTTCCGCTAAAATTTTACAGCTTAAGATAGCCATTCACATCGGATTTTGGCATCAAAACGTAGGGGTCGAGATCCAGCCGAGGAAAGAGGTCGATTTTAGCGTCTTCTGCCCCTCTAAAACCTGGTATTAACCACAATACCTTTCGACCCGGTCACCAGCAAGTTCTCTAGCCCATCAACAGCAAGTACAGGTTTTGCATGACCGTCCAGAATGGCTGTTCGGAGTAGCTTCCCGGTGCCTCGATCCTTTGCCGCCACGATCTCGCCCTTCTTGCTAAAACAGAACCTAATTTTCGTACAATATGTGCACATAGGAGCTTAGCGTACACAGTGACATTGACATTGACTACGATATTCGATTACGGTAGGAAATGAGCTTTGGACAACTTTTGACGACAAATTTGGACATTCTTGGACGCGAAAGAGGTTACAGTTACGGTTACTCACTAGCAATCGTCTGGCCCGAGCGGTCTAAAGCCCGTATTAACTATATTATGTTCATTAAATGGTAATAACATTGATTAACCAATTTTTGTTGATTAAGCTGATTAATTAATGGGTTTAATCTAAATCGATGAATTGTTATATTAAAGTTGACTCGGTTCAAAATTAATTTCTTGTTACAATTTCGTAAATCGATTTTTTAATCAATTGAATGGAGTGATACCTTTTTTGCTAAAATATATATTTGAATTATGCTAATTATAGGCTAGTTTTCATTCAAATTAATGGTGTGTGGAAAGCTGGTGCAAATGAACAAAAGAAGGAAAACTTAAAAAATACTGGAATTCGGTAAAAAATGTATAATTGCAGTTTAAGAAATTCTATTGACATTTGAAAACTCTAAATTTTAGAAAAAAATAGAAGAAAAATGCTTTTGAAAATCGAAATTTGTAGAATTTGTCGGGAAGAACCACTAAAATTTAAATATATGAAAAATGTAGTAACGCAAAACCATTTTCAATCCAAATTTTGCAAAATTATAAATTCTGCTTTTTTGACAATTTTTAGCATTGATTTAGGTGCAGAACTACGGTAGCCGGTGTTGATGAGTAGGTGCTAGTGCTAATCAAACCAAAAATTCAATGAAAATCATATCAATTAATGGATTAACCGGTTCAGTATATTCGACGGCGAGTTCTCATTGGCCCAGGCGGGGTGAAGCCTGGCGAAGACGCTGCGCTGGCCGCCAGGGGCGCCCGCAGCCTGTAGACTGGGGGCTGAGGGCGTCTTGTGTAGTGTCGTGGAGGTGGAGGGGTTGAGGGTAGATGGGGACACCTCGGCCAGCGGTGGCAGTCGAGAAGCACTGGCCGCCTGGCTGAAACAGCACGCACACTACGGTAGTACATTAGGCACTGTAATTCCGGGACTATACTACGGTAAGATTGGGAGGGAGCAGAAGGGGTGGCGATTTTTAAAGGGACAAAAAAAAGCCAAAAATGTTAATTGTTTCCGGATTTTTTTCAAGAAATTCGAGATCCATGCTACAATACCGAAAAAAAATAAAAAAATTAGAAAAACGGAATTTCCAAAAATCGGTGTACGGTAGCCGAAATTTTGATTAAATTGTGTTTTTGTGGCATGGTTTGAAGGGAGCGTCGGGACTTGCTACAATCACTGTTCCTCCCTCGCGTTACCTCTCTCTCTCTCTCTCTCTCTCTCTCTCTCTCTCTCTCTCTCTCTCTCTCTCTCACTCTCTTTCACACGCTCTCACTCAGGCTCTCTCTCTATCTGTCTCGCTCTCTCTCTCTTTCTCACGCTCTCACTCAGGCTCTGCCTCTGTCTGTCTGTCTCTCTCTCTCTCTCTCTCACTCTTACTGTCTCTCCCTCCTTATCGCAATCTCTCTCGTTCTCTCTCGCTCTCTCTCTGTCTCTCTCGCGCTTTCTCTCCCATTCTCTCTTCTTCTACATCTCTCGCTCGAGTGTCACGCTCCCCTTAATTCACCCCTTCTCTCCAAAACAATTCAAAAATCAAATTACCGTCTCTCGGCCAGCGCCCTCCGATTGGCAATGATACGAGCACCAGGTGTCATTCCTGTTGTTGTTGTCGTCGTCGATGTCGATGCAGATGTCGTAGAAGCGGAAGCCAACGATGTAGAAGAAGACGATGGGATCGACGCAATGGTCGACCTCAGCCGGCCATTCCGTAGAAATGCAGGCGGATGGGTGGCCGAGGCGGATGAGGGCAGCGGAACGACACTACACCATACAGAGACTATCCACGGATTAGCAAGCGGTTTTTGGGGATACGGTAACTTGTTTTCAGTAATTTTCGATTAAAAATATTACTGCGTTAATAAGGTGTTTTTACATTAATTAAACTACTTCATGTCAAATTATTCTTCAATATTAAATTAATTGTTTAAAAATTAGCAAATAAACAGAGTTACGAATTGTTATTATTGGACACAAATGTTATAAAACTTTAATCTAATTATAAATATTTAAGTAATCATTAATTCATTCGAAATACAAAAAAAAATTGGTTAAAATATGTTAATAAAATTTTGATAATATTTTCAGTTGTTGTACGATTTAATTTTGTTAATCTTAAATTTGCGTAAGATCTAAATAACATTCGTCTAAAATTTCTATGATTCGAAAATTCACAATATTTAACTTTCTGGATTCTCTAGCCATTAATGTGCTGTGCTGTGTAAGAAAAGCCATCCAAAAACATAAAAACCATCCTCGCAGCCACACAGAATTTGCATAGAAATTGGAGTTAAAATAGATTAAACCGAATGTTGGTGCTAGGGTTTTTAAAGGGACAGACAAGTCAAAATCTATCAAAAAAGCCTACTTTTTCCTCCTCTGCCGATCGGACAGCTGGCCGTCACTGGCATTCGAGTGGAGCGATTCTGAGGGATCGTCATTGGGGTACAGTAGCTCTTCAGCGGTCGTGGCACGACGCCGGATTTTGTGATCGTAGTCGTCTAGAAATATCGATAAACGAGAGCGGGAGAGAGAAGGAGAGAGAGAGAGAGAGAGAGAGAGAGAGAGAGAGAGAGAGAGAGAGAGAGAGCGCGAAATGAGAGAGCTATAGAAAGAGCGTTAGAAAAAGTTCTCCAAGAATCCCTGCTAGCTTTCCTCTCCCTGCAAACCCAAAAATAAACAAACCAGTACCATTTCCATGTGATGGACTGGAATTCCTGGCAGAAGAACCGGAAGCCCGCGAGTTTGACCTCGAAATCTTTCGCCTTCCGTCCAACTGCCCGAGCTCGTTTACTAAAAATCATATTTTAGGCCTGAACAATACTTGGACGGTTTGAACCTATCAAAAATCGGCTCTACTACCCCCTCTTTTACCTCCTCCCAAAAAGCAAAAAGCAAAAATCTTTTGCACGCGTCGGGGTTCGAACCCGAGTCTCCGGATTGGGGGTCCGACATGCTAACCTCTGCACCACACGTACCACGGGGATTGTGGAGGGCGGGGCCAAGACGACTCCGCCCTCCCTTCGGGGCGTGGCCTCGGGGTATAGGACGCGGCCTACGAAACTGGGGGCCCGGGTTCGAGTCCCGTCGGCGGCGCGGTTTTGCTTCTTGAAGCCTGTGGTTTCTTGTAGTTTCTAGTCAGGATAAAGATGATCCCGATAGCCTATTCATAGCGAGAGTGCAATTTGATTTTCGTGCCGTAATCAATTAAACAGCTAGATTTTCATAGCGTAATCAGTTGCCTGCGGAAAATTTGGTATATGCTTTGTTAAGACAGTCATTTTGATACCGTTATTTCGATACCGACTCAGGGCTTAAGCTCACTGAGCATAAATTGATGCCGTAATTGATCCAAAATCGGTGCATTTTTATGCGCAACCGGTTAGCTTGCTTTGTTTATCTTATGTATTCATATATTTTATACGCATATTGATCGCTAGGTTACTGTTATTCTTGTAATTTCATGTCGTAATTGATAAAAACCTTTTAATTATCCGTTTTCAGTCGGGTATGGAATTAAATGGCGTAATCAGTAAGACCTTCCGTTTTAGCGGCTTTAAGGAGTCGTCAAAAGTATATTTAATGTATAATTAGCTTTAAAAATACCTAAGCTTACGGTATGCCAATTTCCCATTCAGTTTCGCAGATGTTTTTCAGCCCCAAAATTCACAGAAATTCCCCTATTTTCCGATTTCTATTTGCCGTTTGGCACGTTGGAAGGTGATGACTGAACCCTGGCTAATTCAACAGCACAGTTCCACCCATTCCATCCATCCCATCCCTTTTCTCGCCTTCTCAAGTCCTTTAGAAGTCCTCTTTGGACGGGTCGGCCGTTTTTTCAGCCCCATTTTGCGGCTCGGATTCCCTGCGCTCGTCTGATTCCCACGCCTCTCCAAATCCTCCCCACCCCACACATACCCCCTACACACATTCGGAAGCTCCTCACACGCAGCCGAGTTTTATAGTTAATGGTTTTTCATAGCTCAAAGATAATGTTATTTTTTTAAGAAATTTCACAATTGTTTCAAAAATCACTTTACCGAAAAGATTATTTTTCGAAAACCACTTAAAAATTTGTACAAAAAAATTGCATTGCTTTTTTATCCAATTTTCCTGGCCGAGATTTTTCGAATATGGGAGAAAAAATGAATTTCGATAACCCGAATTTTCGAAAAATAGTTTCTTTCCACCTCTCTCTCGCTCTCTCGCTCTTTCTCACGCATTTGCTCTTCTCTGATCCTCGCTTTCTCTCTCTCTCTCTCTCTCTCTCTCTCTCTCTCTCTCTCTCGCTCTAAGTCTCTCTTCTTCTCTCTCTCTTTCTCTATCTCTCTATCTCTCACTACCTACACATCTCGCTCTCTCTCTCTCGATCTCTCGCTCTCTCTCACTCTTTCCATCTCACACTCACTCTCTCTCTCTCTCTTCCTGTCTCTCTTACCCAAATTATGATCAATGATGACGCTCTCCAGCAGCTGCTCGTTGATGAACGTCTGCTGCTCCAGTTGCATGATCCTCGCCTCAGCCTCCTGAAAAGGGAATTTTAACAGGAATTTAAATTCAATTAAAACTTAGTTGCTAGGCTTAATTTTCAAAACCCAATCCCCGAAACAAGCATTACATTAGATTATAAGTGTCCCCATCTTAACCTAATCCGCACTAATAGACAAAAAGGGGCGGGTCCTCCATGGTCGTTCCATAGGGCAAAACACAGTCAAAAAGGAGGAAGGGTAAGCAAGGGCGGGCCAGGGAATCCCCTCGAGACTTCCTCCCAGGCTTCATCCCCCTTCCGGAAAAAAGCGCGTACTTAGAAAACGGGCGGCTGTACGACTCGAAGAGGTCGCCCCACCCTTCGTTTTCTTCTTGTGGCTGATGTCCGGTTTTAGGGGCTCGATTTTTGGTGTTCCGATGGATTGGATGGGTTGAATTTTTTAGCTTAGCTTTCTCTCAGTCCCTCTCTCTCTCTCTCTCTCTCTCGCTCTCTCTTTCTCTCTCTCTCTCTCTCTCTCTCTCTCTCTCTCTCTCTCTCTCTCTCTCTCTCTCTCTTTCTCTTTCTCTCACCTCTCTCTCTCTCTCTCTCTCTCTCTCTCTCTCTCTCTCTCTCTCTCTCTCTCTCTCTCTCTCTCTCTCTCTCTCTCTCTCTCTCTCTCTCTCTCTCTCTCTCTCTCTCTCTCTCTCTCTCTCTCTTGCTCTCCTCGTCAAAAATAATCTGCCATCCCAAGAGTTGCGGCTTGGAACCGAATGGCACCGGCCGATCGGTCCGAAGTTCGGGTTGCGAATCCTCTCAAATCCCGAGATTGGCGGAAGGAGGCAAATGAGGGTGAAAATTGTGTTGCGTCGCCGGCGAGCAATTTGCGGCCCGAGATTTTTTTGGCTTGATTAGAACTCATGAGGTTTTTCATGCGAATGTTGCCATTTTGAGAGCAAAATATCCCTATCTCGCTCTCCTCTCTCTTTCTCTTTCTCCCTCTCTCGATGTTTCTCTCTCTCACTCTCGCTCTCTCTCTCATCTTGATCTTGGATAATCAATTTTTCGCGATGAATTCTAGTGCTTTTTTAAGTGCTTTTACGATATCCTTAGTGCAAAATCTCCAAAAGCCGATATTTTACTACTTCCGCTTCCCCCGTCTGAACCAGAAATCGTCGCCCAAAATTCGGCGATGTCACGCGAGACTCCTCGGCCCCCTGGTCAGCCCAATTATTCAGCCACCCCAATTTGCATGGCTAATAGGTGGCAGAAGGGGGAGGCAACTAAATTCCGCCGGATGAACTTTGATCATCTGAGGATCGTTGCCGAATTTCTTAGATGGTTAAAGGGACTTAGAAGTTGTATGGAAAAGCCTGTCGGTATTCCCAGAGTCGCCATTATCAAGGCTCTGACACTTTTGCGCTCCGTTATTTAATTCTAGGTACTTTAAATATGCCTAATCATTTTCCATAAGAAAGAACAGTTTTTAATTCCTCACAATTCGCTGCTAGTTTGTCAAAACAAGTTTAGCGAATTCCTAAAGGTTCTCTGCTAGCTTACTCGCCTGGCGCTCCCCCGAATTTTGATATTGCCGAGACAAACAACGCTGACAAACAGAAATTCGTGTGCCAGATGATGTGCCGTCGAAATGGGATGATGTTCCTCCTCCCCCCCCCCCCGCAAGAAACGGGCTATTTGCGTCTCCTTACCCAAAAAGAGCCCCATCCAAAAACCCACATAAGTACCGGTCGGGCCGTGCATTTCCGAAAGGGAAACGGACCCCCGGAAAAGGCCGAGCAAAAGTCGAAAAATGGGTGGGTGGGTGGAATGGGATGGCCCAGGATAGGGGCTTTTAGCCCCGAAGCTGACATATTTCCGGAGATTCCGTTTTGAGGAAGATGTTTAGGCTGGTCGACGTCCAAATTGGCGGCTTGCTTTTTTAGTTCGAAATAGAATTTCTTCAATATTGAAGTGTCTAGTGATATCGAATTTTTTCTCTCTGTCTTTCCCTTCATCTCTCTATCTCTCTCGCCCTCTCTATCTCTTTCCCTCTCTCTCGCTCTCGCTCTCTATATATACCATTTTTTGCCTCTCTCGATCTCTCCCTCACGCGCCCTCTCTATCTCTCTACCACGCTCTCTCTCGCTCTCGCTC
This sequence comes from Mesorhabditis spiculigera, assembly GCA_958295435.1. Lineage (NCBI taxonomy): Eukaryota > Metazoa > Nematoda > Chromadorea > Rhabditida > Rhabditidae > Mesorhabditis > Mesorhabditis spiculigera. The sequence continues at coordinate 48,411 of CATQJA010002118.1, forward strand.
TCTCTCCCTCGCTCTCTCTACTCCACCTGGCAAGCCAATTCCAAACCAATTTCTCATGATAAATTGCTAAATTCTGATTTTCTGAATTTTTCAACTCATCCATCCACTCCCCCCAGACGCATCAATCCTAGCAACAAATTTGATCCTTAAAAACCAATTTCCGGCTGCTATAAAATAATAATAAATTCCGCCCCGGGGCAATGTAAGGCCAGCGAAAAGCGCTGGTTGCCAATGATTCACCAGGGCGAATGGCAGGGTATTTTTCTGAATTTTTTGCGGTTCTCTGGAATTCATTCCAAATTCTCGGGGCTGCCCACCCCCACCATATCCACTAGAATATTCATCGGCTCGTTTTTGGGGGCAACTAACGGGCAGTAGACTCTGTGAATACCGCCGGCCAATTGGATAAGGTCAGCCATGGGAGGCAGGCTTTTGCAAAGTTCATTTTTTTGACACATTTTCCGAGTTTTGCGCTACCAGACCGAGGATACCGTACTCAAAGCCGTTCTTCTTTTTCTTCTCAATCTCCGAGCACTTTTGGAAATCCTTAAGAATCTTCGCTAGTTGGCCCCGTAGCCAGATTGATTAGTGGTTCCGAGTACTTGTCGGCATTTCTGGATCATTCCGGAAGGTGCCGAGTTCGAGAGGAATAGAGAGAGAGAGAGAGAGAGAGAGAGAGAGAGAGAGAGAGAGAAAGAGAGAGCGATAGCGAGGGAGAGAAAGAGAGCGTAATGAAATTTTGAAATTGAGTTGTCGGTATTTTTTCAATTTTACGCTTTTCATGTCGGTATTTTGCTTGTCCGCATCTTGCCTTGGTGGAATTTTTATTGTTCGCATTCTGAATCTTCAAATTTCGATTGATGACCTTCGACTGCTAGCAGTCTGTTTTGTCGGCATTTCTGCTGTCGGCGTTTTCACCTTCGACGGCATTTTGACTATCGGTATATTGTCTTGTCGGCGTTCGGCCGGCGCGGATGGAACTTCGGATGTCGGCATTTTGACCATTCGAATTCGATTGTCATTTGGGCAGTCGACATTTTCATTGTCGGTAATTTCGCAATGACTTTGATTTTCTGAAAGATTTTCTTTCCCTTGAAAACGCAATCGGCAGCTTATTGTCGGCTTTTCACCCCCTCCGCCTCCATCTCCGACTCCTCCCCCAGCTCTGATAGCCCATCGGGATGTGGTGGTGTTGTTTCATGGCGGTCCGGCAGGGGGTTAAGAAAAGGAATCCCCGGCAGCCATGACCCGAAAACCCGAAAACCAGCGTTTGGTCTGGCCCATTCAAGCGGGTTGGGTCCCGAAAAAAGGCCAAAAGACCCGAGGGCCCAGACTATTTTTATCAGCCATTGGAGTGGACAGCTGTTGCTCCTGAGATGGATCCCCATCTCAAGCCAGTGCTGGTATCTCTCTCTCTCTTTCTCTCTCTCTCTCTCTCTCTCTCTCTCTCTCTCTCGCTGGTGGGGGTGGGTGATATGGTGGCTGTGAGTTCCTGGGGGTCCCGCCACGAAAATGTTTTGAGGCGATTTTTCTCAATTTTCGCTCCTCCACCTAGTTCGACCAGACCGGGGTGTATCACTTTTCGATTTCTCGTTCCAGGTTCCACCTAATTATGGTTTTAAAGGGCCGTTGAAGCCAAGAATATATTTTTTAGGGAATTTTTTAGGGACGGCTTTTAAAGGACCATTGAAGCCTGAGTCCTCACAAGGAGATGGTCTCAGCTCGACACCGAATTTCGATTTGAAAATTTGCACACTGATAGAGCTCGACGAGACGAATCGATTGGTGTAACTTTCAGCTGCCCATACCAGAATATAGCCGAGTTATAAGCATTTTAAGTTTTTGCATACATTTAGCAGATTTTCTGCCCTACCTTCATAAGCCCTCCCCCTTCCCCCATCACCATGGCCCATTGGCCTAGTGGCGTAGTCGGCGGCATGCGAGGAATCTATCGAAGGTTCGAACCCGCTCACGATTTTTATTTTTTGCTTTTTGGCACAAATGCTTCCATTGGCATTCTGAAGGCCTGGAATTTTCAAAAAAATTGCGAGAATGAAAAAGACTTTCTGATAACAACGCATTTACCGTAAATTATGTTGATCCTTAACTTTTGTTCTTTTTGGAATTTTGTTTCTGGGACAGTTAATGCCCATTGGGGTCAAATCTCCAATTTCTGAAGAAAGATGTTTTATGGTCACAGCGCCTTGCAAGAGCTAAAATAAGGAATAAACAATGATTCCAGGCCTTCAGAAAGCCAATGGAAGCATTTGTGCCAAAAAGCAAAAAATAAAAATCGTTGGCGGGTTCGAACCTTCGATAGATTCCTCGCACGCCGCCGACTAGGCCACTAGGCCAATGGGCCATGGTGATGGGGGAAGGGGGAGGGCTTATGAAGGTAGGGCAGAAAATCTGCTAAATGTATGCAAAAACTTAAAATGCTTATAACTCGGCTATATTCTGGTATGGGCAGCTGAAAGTTACACCAATCGATTCGTCTCGTCGAGCTCTATCAGTGTGCAAATTTTCAAATCGAAATTCGGTGTCGAGCTGAGACCATCTCCTTGTCAGCTTTTCCCGTATTCCCAATCGAAACAAATTAGTCAGAAAGCTGATGGGACCATCCATTATACTGTAAAATCTTAAAGAGCCGTTGAAGTTGATTGCTCTAGTTGAATTCTCAAATGCTCTCTGCTAGCTTGCGCTTACCGTAAATTTAGCGGAACTCAACCTACGTTTAAAATAAGCCGCCAAAGCTCTGCCAGTGAAATTTTCAAAGCTATCCCCCAGAATTCCGAAATGTTCTTTGCTCGCCTGCCCCTTTCCCCCGTAAATTCGAGACTTCCTTGTTTTTTGAAAGTGGGTCCTTACAAATTGTCATTTCGAAATTCCTTTTTCTTTCTCTCCCGGCTTCCCTCTGTCTCTCTCTGATCCTGTGCTTCTCACTCTCTCGCTCGCTCCCTCTCTCTCTCTCGCTCTCTCTTCAAAAAGCTCAAAGTCAACGAAAACTGGTTGTTTTGGCTAGTGCCTCAGAGGCGGCGAGCCAGACGGAGGTAAAGTCCATAAATTCCGTTGTTTTGCCACTATACATTCTAAAGTGAAGGAGGGATGGGAGAGGGGAAGATCATCGCTCAGTCAGAAGACCCCAGAAAATTCGAAAGACCCAGAAGAAAAAGCAGGGCCCCACGGGGCCCTGCTTTGGGTCCTTTGGGCGGGTGACTAGGAGGCTTTATCTCGACTACGCATCATTCAGCGACTGGACATTGCTATTGTTTGGATTGGGACAGCTTTGTAATGATGAAATTCTGGAGATAGACGTTCTCTCTCACCCTCTCGCTCGCGGTCTCTCCTCTCGCTCTCTCTCACTCTATCGCTCTCTCTCTCTTTCTCTCTCTCTCGCTCTAGTTCCTGGCCCCAATTTTTTTTTCTTGTTATGACCCATGACCAAAACCCGCGCACCCCTCGGCCTTCCCAGCGTGCCATGTGACCCCTTCCGAATGGGGAAGATGAGGACCCGGGAAATGCAATTTTTAGCAGCGTGCCCCCGGGCTGCTTTTGGAGGGTGTTCGGGATATAACTAGGTTTAGATGGAAAAACTTGCTAGATCTCGCTCACGCTCTCTCTCTCTCTCTCTCTCTCTCTCTCTCTTTGTCTCTTTGTCTCTCTTTCTGTTCGGAGGCCGATGGTTTGTTTTTTCCATTCCCGACCTCCATTTATAGCCATCAAAAAACCGAGAAAAGCCCCTCCCCATAGGCCAGGGCAAAAGCCCGGAAAACCTCTAGTGGACAAGAGGTCATTCTTCAATGCTCTCTCTCTCCCTCTTTCTCGTGCTCTACGGGACACCCAGCGTCATCTAATATCCTCCACAAGCCCTCAGGAATGGCCCCCGACCCCATGCTTCCTTCCCTCTTCGAGCACCACCCCTTATTGGGGCACCATAAAAATTCCCTTGCCTTGAGGGAGCAAGACTGACCGGGTTTAATTTGATTTTATCAGCCCTACGGTAATCAGAAGCTCAATTTTCATCTCTATAAACCGAAATTTCAGAATGTCGAAAGTCACGACGTCGAAATTTCATAAATTAAAAATTTTCTAGCTTCGAAATTTCATAATGTCGAAAATTTCAGAATGTCGCGAGCCATATTGTCGAAATTTCAGGACGTCCAAATTTCGATGTCGAAGCTGCAAAATACCGAGAATTACATAGGCAAAACTGCCGAAAAAACCCCAAATCCTATGCAAAAATATCAACGGTTTGAAGCGTCGATATTCTGGATTTCGACATTCTGAAATTTTGAGACTATGGAATTTCGACATTATGGTATTCAACATTATGAAACTCGACAATATGAAATTTTTACATATTTGAATCTGGCCATTCTGAAATTTAGACATTAAGGTTTTTGACGGTATGATAGAAACTCCAGAAGGCTTGTTTTTGTCGAGCTCATGACGTTGGTTCAGAAATATGAGTTCCGGTGACCTTTAAAATCACTGCGTCGAAATTTCAACAACTTCATGATTGCGGATCTGGGATCCCGAGCTCGTGCTCAAAAATTCAATCTCCATTTTCTACCCCAAAAGCCATTTCCGGGGCAATTAACCATCCTTTCCGTGTTCCCGATATACCATGTCTTTTCTTGGAGCAACTGACGCTTAGGAAAGAACATTAACCGGGGAGCTGCTGCTCATGATTTGGGTGATGGCCAGAAAAACAATGCGGCATGGACTTGGGCCCCAGGGGGTGGGGAGCGAGAGAGAGAGAGAGAGAGAGAGAGAGAGAGAGAGAGAGAGAGCTAGGTGGTGTGTATCATGTGTTCCACCCTTTCCTAACTAAGTTCCCCGGAACATGTCGTTAATTGGGGGCTGTCAGTGGCTTTTCATGGAAGTTTGGTGTTGTTTTTCGTACAGAACCAATTCTGATAAGTATTTTCGTCTGCTGGAAATCCATGCTTTACTATAAAAACATCTTTCAGTTGAAAACGCATATTTTTTTAGCGTTTTTTGCTTTTTTTCCTCCGATCACCATTTATTAGATTTTTTACATGCTAAGATTCGAAGACAACCTTAATATTCTAAGTTTATGAAAATTTCAATTGAAATGTTTATTTAATCTTTACTAGCTAATTTATTACTTAACTATTATTCAGCTTTTTTCAGTAGAATTTAGGATCTTTTTAATGTAACGCAATTTCTTCCACAATTTTCTTGAATGATTTTGATAGAAATCCCTAACTGCCTTTTTTCAAATATTTTAAGAATCTTGACCACTAGATTCTAGCTCTAATTTTCCATGTTTTTGGTGCATAATCTGCAGCAAACTACGACAATTATACATCCTCTGGGGGCAGGGGTTTGGATTAGCGCCAGATTGGCAAAAAACCCCGGTGCAAGAATGACTGCGCTCTAGACAATAAAACTGTGCAATGCACTGAACGTGCACAAAATTTGGCAGTCAAGCCAGCCGGTTCAGCGGAATAAAAAATTTTTAAAATTTGTTGGCAGTTTCCGATGGTCAGGAAACATTAAAAATAGAGATTTTATCTCATGAATATTCCTCTCCTTCTAAAGCCCGACACCTGGTTTTTAATCTACGGTATCTATCCATTAACTATAGGCCCCCATTCCAAAAACCCTTCTAGCTTCTAGCCTTCCTCGGGCTCTCGGTCAAATAATTAAGGATGCATTATTTGTGGTGGGGCAGCGGCCCCAACACCCCTGCTAAAAAATGGAGAATGCGGCCCCACGTATACACAACATCACTCTCTCTATCTCTCTCTATCTATCTCTCTCTCTCTCTCTCTCTCTCTCTCTCTCCCCCTTAATACTTATTTACGAAGGGTCGTGCCTTGAAGCCGCGCGCGCCTAAGCAAAACACACCACCCTGATTAGAGTCTGAAGTTCGCGGAAAATACCTTGAACCGTGTCTTTGCTCGCATGGATTATGAGGTTTTAATGAAAATTGAGGCTAGACTATAAAGTACGACTACGTAGGAGTCCATTGAACATTTACATTAGCCAGCGTTTACCAGATTACGATATAGTTCTGCGTAGGCTAGCTTTTGAGCGTATGAGGCACTAAGTTTGCGAAGTTACAGCATAACAAGGCTCCGATATTCATCATTCCTACAGAATCCTTGCTAGCTTGCCCTTGTTCATCACCCAATTTCCTTTAAAATAGTCCCCGATTCATACCATTGCTAACTACCCCCAAAAACCGACCTTTTGCTGTGCGGTTGCCCTCGTAGCGGTCGTCGCCTGATCGGTGGCAAATTGGACGATGTGGTGCATAATGTAGGCAGCTTCTGGCACCGAGTTGATGCTCTCGATCAGCTCCTTGATGCTGATGCTCGGGTCGATTTCGTCGCTCTGAAAAAATGGGGTGAACTTTGAGCCAAAAAAAACCGAGAAAGTTTTTGCTGCCAACGCCCCAGTCATTTTTAGATTAATTTTTTTGATTGATATTTATATCTAAGCTTTTTGCAGCCTTTATACTCAACTATAATTTTTTTGATTGTCGTTAGAGCCCACGAAAATCCGGGCCCTAAGGCCCGGGGCCCGGGCCCTAGCACAAGCCAGTAGCGCGGGTGGGTTTCCTGTTTTTTCCGGTCTCGCTTGGGGGCCAAGGTCCGGGTCTGGGTCCTAGTTTTCTGGGCCGCTAGGGCCAGAAGTCATGGATCTCTTTGGCCCTAAGGCAGATCCTAAGCCAAGCTTTAGCCAAGCCTAAGCCCGTAACTAAGCCTAAGCCTGGGTCTCAGCCTAAGCCTAAGCTAAACCTAAGCCAAAACTAGGGCAAGCCTAAGCTGAGACCAAGCCCAAGCCTAAGCCTAAGCCGAAGCCCAGTCATAAGCCTAAGCCAAGCGCTCTTCGGTTCTTTTCTGTTTAGTCTCCAGCCTGACCTTCCACTGGGCGCTCCTCAGGGCCCAGGGCCCTAAGAAGGGCCCAAACCGGGGGCATAAAGTGAGGGCGGATGGGGGCATTAGGGCCCTAGGGGGGCAATGGACTACTGGCCATTGCCGGCCATTGCTTCTGGAGGGCGGGTTGGGGTATATGGAGATGGCCGGTCGGAAGCCTGGGGTCTTCCGCCTGCCCTGCCGCCATTCTGGGCCTTAAGAAGGGTTCTTACTTAGGGCCCGGAGGGGAGTCAAAGGGTTATTATTACACTTTCCGAGGTCATTTTAGCAGGCCGGGTGTTCGTTTTTGTGTAATTATGCTGCAAAAAAACCCCGCTGGCGCGCTTGTGATTTTAAAGGGTCAGGGCTGCCTAATAATTTCCACAAAGATTTCTGCTGGCCGGCCTTCACGAAGCTCGGAAAAAGGACTTCCGTTTATGATGTTTTTCATGGCAACTAATTTTACAAGAAAAACATGGAACTCCCTGGGGATCTAGGGAATCTGTTAGCCTGCACAGGCCAAGCTCGCTGCGGCGTGCTGCCCATCTCGCATTTGGAACAAGACGCTGAGAATTTTTTTCTAAATTTTAGGAGGGTGTCTCACTTTCAAGTTCATCCTCTATCTCTAGCGCATGCTCTGGCTCTCTTGCCGAACTTGCTCACGATATTTCTGGACTTAACTTCATCGCCCTTATTCTTCTCATCCTCCGTCCTTTTTCTCTTCTCTCTCCTTCTCATTCTCCTGTATCTCGTCCTCCTTTATCTCTATCTCGCGCTCCTCCTCTCCTTCGGGTCATCCCCCAAATGGCCAAGAATTCCCGTGGGAGCACCACCCGGTGGGCCCAGGACCCATTCCTGCCTGGCGGCTCGAAGTTCGACCCCCTCTATTTTCGGGTCTGGTTGGGAAACGTGCGGTTTGGGTCGCTTTCGATTTTGGTGCTCTGAGCATGAGCTTAGAGTTTTAAAGGGGTCGTGAAGGCATATATTTTGACGAGGTTTGGACAAGCTTAACTTGTTCTGTCTTTCTTTATCTCACTCACTCGCTCTCTCTCACTCTCTCTCTCTCTCTGTCTCTATGTCTCTCGTTCTCTCTTTCTCTCTCATTCTCTCTCCCGCCCTCTCTGCCTCCCCGGGTGTCAATAGGTCAATCACCGGGCCATTGTGTTGCACATCTCCAAGCCGTATGGGTGGGTGCATTTGCGCGTATGTATTTCCAGCTCCCAACATAAAGCAGAAGTAGCAGAGTCCTTCAAAAAATCGAATTTCTGCATGTATCCTTTCCTGTGCCGTCCACCAAAAAGCACCAGCTCACCCCGGGGCCCCCTTTAAAAAGGCAATTTTTCGGGCCACTTACGGGTCAAGGGGGGTGGGTTCTGGCGAGCAAGAGCTCATTTTCGGAAGGCTCAAAAAGCCGGTGTAGCCGGATATCCTTGAAAAAAAGCGGTTGATTCAGGTTTTTGGCGCTTAAAAATTGGTATTTATGCTAATTTTTGTTCCCCTCCGCAAATTAAATGGCGAAATTGGTTAGCCTTATTTAAGGTTAGCGCTTAAAAAATTTAAATTATGTCCTTTTTTACTATAATTTGTTCTTCAATTCAAATAGATAAATCCTCTTGCTTATACAATTTTTGTAATGTTCAGATTAGCTTACGTAATAAAGCAGCGTAATCGGTTATCCGTTTTTTGGTATGGAGCGTAGTGACGATTTAATTTTTTCTATACAATTTTGTAAAGACAGCAAATATTGATTTGTTTCGAGCTCTTTCTGAATTAAATGGTGTAATTCATCGACCGTTGTTAGGTGTATTACGTAGTCTGGACAGATTTTTCGTGATGAATTTAAGCTTATAACTTTAAATTTTTCTCTGTAGTTTTTTATTCTTTCCTTATTAAATACAATAGTTCCTCAAACGTTACATCCCACTACGCCATTTCACTCCCCCACCGGCGCCCCGTTTTCCGGGTGACCAACTTCCAGAAATTCGGCATTTCCGGTGCAGACGGGTGGTCAAAAATCGGGGGTTTGCAGCGAGGGTACATGTCACTTTTGTTGTTTTACGGGTCTTAGAGGCCATGCGGCTTGTTTAGATAGTCAAAAATTAGCATCTACCATTTTTAAAGGGACCTGGAAGTCTCGAAAATCCGCCTTTCTCAAATACTAGGTCTCGACAACTTCTTGACACTCCAAAATACGCTAATCTTGGCTCAATAGTATTGAGTCAATACCCAGTGGTTTGAGAAAAGTTCAAATTCCCTTTGATCCGTAAATTGGCGCTGAACGTAGTTGTCTAGATCTAGTCGATTCAAGGGGTCGATTTTCGCGTTTTCTAAGCCCTTTAACGTGTTTTGCGTATCGTAGTTCTCTCTCGTAGATGGCATTCTAGAATCTGCAAAACACCGCTCTTCTCAGGAGTTCATAGCTATGGACCACCCACTAGTCGTTGCCCTTCATGATCTAACGTCCCTTTTTCTACTCCTCGTCCTCATCCTCCTTCTCCTCCTCCCCTTCAACCCCATAAAATCTTTTATTTATAAATGGCGTGTGTGTATGAGTCCGTTGCTCTCTTTCACTCTCTCTTTCTCGCTCGCTCTCTCTCTCTCTCTCTCTCTCTCTCTCTCTCTCTCTCTCTCTCTCTCTCTCTCTCTCATTTCCGATGTGGGTCCCGCGCTGCGAACAAATCAAAAATTCCAAATCACAACCCCTGGGCGGGAAAGTGGAAGACAAGAGCACGACCCGCAGAATTCCGCGATTTCACTCCACCCTCACTCAAGGGCTGCAAAAACTAGATAAATGGACAATTTTCGGATTTACGATTATCCTACAAAGACGTAGCAGGTCCGAATTTTCGCAAGGGTTGATTTTAAAAAATTCTATTCAAAGTTTTGCTTAGTTCCCGCCTCTCTCCAAGATCGACCAATTTTCAGTTTCAATTTTCAATAATTTCTAGACGCAAAATTGGATGCAGTAAAGGCGTTTTCATGCTTTACGGTAGGATAACATTTGATGAAGCGCTGAAGCGTAAGCTGATGAATTTCCTCCTGATTAAACCGAACGTTTTAATTCTTAATTTTTCTAATCTTCTCTTCAATTAGAATTTTTTTATGCAACGGCCGCCAGTTCCCCGCCAATTCTGCAAAATCTCGGCCCGCCCAAACCAAAATCCACTTTTTTGAGTGCCTACAAAATTCTTGGGTCCGGCTGACTGGCCACCCCGGGGGCCTGAGCCAGCTCCAAATTCTGCTCAAAAAACAGGTCCGGACCCAAATTTTATGGCAAAAAAACACTTGTTATTCCGACTCCGCGCTGGGTTAGGATATTTGGAAAATATACAAATTTTGTTTTCTTGGTTCCTCAGAAGAAACCAGTGAAAAAAGCGGTTCCTGGGAATCGAGTTGAAAGGAAAAAAGCGTTGGATTCCAATGAAAAACGCTTTAATTGGAGAGCTTTTTTAGAAACGGCAATTTTTAAACTTTTTAAACTAGCGGCTGCAGACCACAAACTAGGCAATCTGGCAGAGAACATTTGGGAAGGAATTCCAATTGCCACTGCGCAAGAGACAGTGAGAGAGAGACAGAGAGAGAGCGAGAGAGAGGCACAGAGAGAGTGAGAGAGAGAGCGAGATAGATCGAGAGAGGGCATGCGAGAGAGGTATCGTGGTCACACACCACAGTGGCTTCAGTGGATTGAGAGGAGGGGGGGGAGATGAATGCAATTACGCATCGGATCGCCCCGCTCGGATGCGCCCCCTTTTTTAAGGAGTCGAGGGGAGCAAAATGGGGGCCACGGGATTTGGGGGCCATTCTCCCTCAATATTGCAAATTTTAGGGGAATTGTTGGGGGCTAGAGTCAGGTTTACCAAAGCAGCCTATTTCTACGATTTTTTTGTTTTTTTTATCCACGGAAATTCAAAATGACCGTATTTAAAGCTCCACAATTTTCGAATTCTAGGCTCCGAATTTCGATGATGTTAAACATTGCGCTTTCTCCCGTAGAAAAACCGGATTTTCGCCTTTTCGAATGACTAAATTTTGCCAGGACGGGAGCGTAATGTTGTGAAATTGCTTCTAGGTTAAAAATGAAAGTCAGGTTCTGGTGAATGATCAATGAGATCAATCAAAATATGTAAATTTAACATTTTTATAAATCTTATGGGACTTCAATAGTCCTTAAAACCGGCAAAAAAAACAGAAAATTCAGTTTGGCCTATTTTCCGCTTAAAATTAAACTATTTAAGTTTTTCTATATTTTTATAGAAACACTTACAAAGTATATTTATAATGTATCCATTAAGATTTAAACCAACAAAAAGAGCATTCATTTCCTTACTACCTCTTTTCAAATTTTGGATTTTTTTTCTATGTCGTTTTACGACTTAGTTTCAAAAAATTCGTGTATTTTAGAGTTGGCAAGCTTATATTTAATTGTAAATTTTGTAGGTTGTTTCTACGTATCTACCTTTTCCGGTATTCTTTAGAAAGAATCCCCGGTTATTTTGCAAGTAAGAATCCAATTTGGAGCATTATTTCCTAAAATACACACCTCCATTTCACATATTGCCCTTCCACCCTCACCCGCCCAACTTCCGGGGCGCTCCGAACCACACCCGCCCTTCCAAAAGTCGAGGGTCCAAAAGAAGCATCGGATTCGTGCTCGAAATTGGACATTTTTGGGGAGAGCGACTCCAAAAAACGAGCGAGAGCAGGAAGGAAAAAGCTGGTGCTCCGATGTTGCCGAGATCTTTGAGGCTCACTCGCTCTTGAGAAAGAGTTGAGAATGGATGAGCGCGAGAATTCGATCAGGGCTGTGGCCAGTGTGTTGTGAAGGGGAAGCCGAAAATGGACTCTCCCTTTATAGGGGAGCACGAAAAAGGTGTTCCTTTTGTTCGGGATAACTTCGTGGAGTAGGTCTTCAGAACATTTTTTGGCTCCTATTTGCAACAGAAGGAGCTCGAGCTCCTTAGAAAAACTAGGGAATTTTTCTAAGCGTTTTCCTGTATTTTTTGGCATTTTTGGCTGCAGTTTGAGGCGTTTTAGCCCTTAAATGCAGCTAGAAATTGGTTGCGTGTTTTACATGCTTGCAAGCACGAGCTAAAGCTAAAGAAAAGCTCAAGCTCAAATCTCTTTCTTTCTCACTCTTTGACTTTTCGCTAAAGTTTGGTTTCAAAATCCGCTTCCCTTGTTGATTTTAACGCCTGAATTACGTTTAGCTTTTTTCTGATATTTTTTTTCTTTCATTTCGGTTTTTTCGCGTTTTTCATTTTGCGTCTTCAAATTTATATATGCCGATTTTCTAGAATGTCAAACCGGCCGTCGATAGAATTGCCAGCCCCGGTGAAGCGGGACAGTCTGATGCCTGGGGATCAGCCGAGGAAGGGATCGTTTTTGGGACCAAAGGTATGGTAATTACGTTTTAGTTATCTTTCTCTCTCTCTCTCTTCCTCCCTCTCTCCCTCTCTCTCACGCTCTACATCTAACTATTTCTATCTCTCTCGCCGTCGCGTTCTCTATAGCACACTCTCCTACTCTCTGTTTCTCTCTATCTCTCTGTCGGTCTCAAAAAATACAGCTTCTCGAACGTGCCAATCATGTTTTTCGTATTTTCTCTACTCCAAATTACGTAACCAGATCTAGTCAATAGAAGGGGGTCCTGTGACACGTTGGATTTTGCCACGACCCGTCGCCAAAAAGTTATATTCTTAGCCGAGTTAATCCGTTGGGGAAGCCCTAGGATACGTCAAGGCGCATGTCCGATTTTTGGTTCATGGTATTTGTTGATTGTGAGGGCAGGGAGGTGCTTAAAATTTCACAAGGAATCTCTTCTAGCATGCCTTACATAATTTATGAAAAGCTCAGCGAACGGTTTTTGCGAGCTTGCCTCGCTTTGGAAGAGGAATTGGCGCCCGCTAGCGTTCTCTGCTCGCTTGCCGGGCCTTTCCCCAAAGAAACTTTGCTAGCTTACCGATCATCAACCGGCAAAAATCCGCAGACAATCCCTGCTAGCTTGCCTGTAAATGTTTTCCTATTTTGTAATTTGTGGATTTGAAGGGTTTTGGAGATCGTTCATCCCCTTTCAGGATTCTGAAAGTAATCTTTCTCTTAAAAATCCTCACGAAATCCATTCCAGTCAGGTCTTTCGGATGATCTCGGCTCTCAATCGGCTGACAATAAGCTCCCGCCTGATATACTAAGACCCGCTTAGAAATTTCTGTAATCCGAAAGCCGGTTCGGATTTGACGTTCCGCACTTTAATCTGTATCGTTTCCGCGTGGGTGAGAGAGAGAGAGAGAGAGAGAGAGAGAGAAAGAGAGAGAGAGAACTCAGGTGGAAATAAAAAAAAGAGCTCAAGAGCCAATTTCCTGAACAACTCGAAAGCTTCGCGAGTTCCAATTTGTTTTGGAATAACGCGAATATTAGCGGAAATTAATCGGCTTTTTCGAGCCTAATGGGGCTGATTTTTGGCATTGAAAAAGAAAAAGACAACCCTGAATCCGGAATTCCATTCAAACAATTCCCTTAGCGGACCAAAATCAAACAGAAAAGCCCAATGGTTGAAGAAAAACGAGAGCAATTTTTGCCTAGCAATACTTGTTTCCCTTACTTTAAAGTATTTTCCATAAAATACCCCAGGAAACCCCTTGTACTCCTCAGATGCCGGTACAATACCCCTTACACCACCGCGTGAACACGATCCGCAACCCAATTTTCGCGATTCCGCCCGAGTACGCAATGACGGCGGGTGGGTGATGGGGTAATGAAGTTTGTGCGAGGGTGGCGATGGCGTTGCCTGCTTGGCCGTTCTACCGTAGCAAAACTGGTAGTTGATCACCGGGCTATCGTGCTTGGCGCAAACAGCAGTTTTTTCGAAAGCGTCTCTGCTAGCTTGCCCTAGCCGGTTCTGCGTAAAAGCACTAGAATGCTAACATAAATGTCTCAAAAATATCAACTAAGTTCTCTGAGATTTTTTCTGTCCCTCTTGCTCCAAGAACTGCTCCTCCTCCTCCTCAAAATTCTCTTCCAGATACCTACCAGAATTCCCCAGAAATCTCTGCTAGCCCGCCCTCCCCGACTTCCTTATTTACCCCCCATGCACCCCAATTTTTGATGCCTTGTCAAAGTGCCAAGGGCCCCTCTCGAGGTCAAGCACCCCATCTAGGACTTCCCAGAATTCCAGGATTCCCGCAAAATCTCGAAAATTCCGAGTGACACCTCCGGACAGTCGATCACCGCTCTAATGTCCACTCGGCAACAATGGGAATTCCAGTGGAATGGAATGGCCGGCCCGGGGGGATAATCCGTTTTTGCTATTTTCCCCGCTGGTTTCGCCCTAAAAGAAGGGAGAGAGAGAGAGAGAGAGAGAGCGGGAGAAAGAGCGAGAGTGGAGAGAGGGAAAGATAGAGAGAGAGAGAGAGAGAGAGAGAGAGAGAGAGAGAGAGGGGCGAGCTCGGGAGTGAGAAAGAGCAGGAGTGAGAGTTAGAGAGTGAGAGAAGTAGAAAGGGAGAGAGCAAGAGAGAGAATCAGAATGCCCTGAGAGCACAAACACGAGCTCTCTCTCCTCTCTCTTCCCTCTCCCCACCCCGCCCCTCATCATCTCACCCCATCCCCTTATTTGGGCCATTCCACCACCCCCTTCACCCCGGCTTCTGCCATAAATTTGGCTACCGTAATCCGCCCGTAATCGAGCGTAGCTGGGCGGGAAGATTCATCTATTTTGAGGGCATCTGCTGATTTCCGGGAGCTGCTACTTAACGCCCCTCAAAACAGTTATTTCTCACCAGGGCATCTGGGAGATCAGCTGCCAGGTTTTCGCTGGATCGTCAGAGCAATTTCCGGAAGTTCTAACGCTCTGACTTGGAGACATATTCAAGCTGTTCGGAAGAATATTCGAAGTCCGAGAGATTGAGAAACTGCTGCATCAAGTTCAGGGAGTTCACTGAGCCTTTTATTACTACTCTACTCCTGAAAGACCACCAAATTTCCGACTGCGTTCTGAATCCGAATAGTACTCGAGTTCAACGTCAAGTTCAACAAGTACACGAACCGAGTTCCGTTTCTGTACGATACGGAACTGCACGGAGTATTCCAGCGTACTCCATTCGCATTACTGGGCTTACGATATTTTATTGACTACACTACTTTCCGACGCACAAATAAAGCACTACGAACTGTACGCTAGCGCAAAATGTCACGCCCGATCACTCGGAACGCCCGCCCGGCCACCTTTCACCACACCCAAAATCATGTGCATCGAGCTCCACTTCTAGCCCAGGCGTCCCGAATTTTGGAAAATGTATAGTTTCACGCTTAGTAAAATTGATTACTGTTTTTCTACCATGAAAATTTACCGTGGTGCTTTAAAAATGTGCATTGCTACGTTTTGCGTACCCAGAAAAATTTTTGAACCTCCAGAACCTTCCGTAAATTGGTGGGAGACCAGTGGTGTTCCAGAAAATTCCAATTCACTTGTAATTTGAAAGAGCTTGTGTCTACCCGCTAAATTAGAGCCCTCTTAATTAGTCCTCGTGACAAATCGGGGCGCATGACTCGGCTATTCAAACTCCACGCAAAATCTGGGGACGGGGGGACGGCAGCAAAATACGTGATTTTTGGAATCTTGCGGAATAATATATGAATCACGCTCTCTCTCTCTCTCTCTCTCTCTCTCGCTCTCTCTCGCGCTCTCTCGCGTCTCTCTGTCTCTGACTTTCTCGTTGTCCTCCGCCCCTTATGTATTTCTGATTCTCACTACCCTGAATATCCCTGAGCTATCTCTCGCGCTCTTGCTTGCACGCTCTCTTTCTCATGCTCTTGCTCTCTCGCTCCTCTACCGTTCGTTCTATGATTATCTCGTTTTGGAGGTAACATTAGGGAAAGATTTCTTTTTCAATCCTTGCAAGAGCTTTATTTTATCTCGTTCTCTCAAGCCCCCTCTCTCTATCTCTATCCCGCTCTCTCTCCCGTTCTCTCTCTCTCCCTCTCTCTCTCTCTATCTCTTTCTTCCGTTCTCTCGCTCACTCTCCCAATCTCAGCTCGTCAAAATTGCCATCCGGTGGCTTGCCTTTTGCTGGGGTGCCGGATTAATTAGGGCAGGACGGCGGACATTGAGCGCCGCGGCTCGTGCACAGCTTTTCCCGCTTTTCCAACCCCCCCGAAATGGGCCCCGCGAAATGGGACCCACACGAGAAAAAGCGGCCGGAAAAATTGTAGCCCATTGTTTTGGCATTTCCCCCAGCCACAGCCACACACACAACCCGAAAATAACCCGAAATAAGCCTCGAAATGGGGGGATGGGACGGAGTAGCTGGAATCCAAATTATCGGGGCATCTGGGAGACTGGAGGCAGTTTTAAAGGGAATGTGACACCAGGAAAATTGAGTTTTTTTTGCCTTGTTTTCGAAATAATCAGGATAAAACTGTTGTTGGTACCGTTTTAAGATCTGCAAAAGGCTGTCGAGGTGGTTTTGGGTGGTTTTAAAAGAAGCGCGACACCAGAAAAACGGCCGTTTCCGTCTGGTGGAAATGATGTCACCACCCCCTTAAAATGAATTTCGAATGATTATGTGCCTAAAATCTGCCTTATCGTTAAAATCGTTCAAATTTGTGGCAAAAATCGAGTATCAACATCCCGTATAAAAGACACAAAACTCAATAAAACCTCTGAAACCCCCAATTTCAAAGGTTCCAGCAAGTTCGATCCTGTCACGCTCCCTTTAAACTCAATTACGCTACACTACCCTATACGATTCCATCAGTCTTTTAGCTCTTTCAAACTCCTTTTACAGGCCTCGTTCTCCGAGGACGGCAAGGGGCAGCTGAAGACGTTGTTGACCAGCCGGCCGCCATGCAAAACGAGGGCCATGAATCCGGTCGGACAGGTGAGTCGCCCCAGAGGGAATTCAGTACGGGAGGGTACGCCAGTACGCTAGAGTACGCGAGGGTACAATCAACACGTACATGACACTACCCGATTTGGCTACAAGGCCCTACCACCTGCCCACCCTGGAATCGGGGGCCTGCATTTGTAATTACGTGTTACTAATTGCTAATTGCAATTTCGAGAGCTCCAAGCGGGGGATAAATTGGGGTATTTCCAGAATCGTATAGTCACTTTCAAGGTAGGCAATAAGTATCAGAAGTCGAGATAAATTTCTTAAGACCAGAAATCCGAAAGGCAAAAATTTCATGGATTAAAGGTGCATAGAAGGTAAAATTCTATGGAATTTCGTGTATTCGGTCAAAACCAGGGTTGGTCACGAAAAGAGCGGGAGCTGGGAGCTGGAGCTGATTCGCGAGCCCCGCTCAAGAGCGGGAGCGGGAGCTGAAAATTTTCAGCTCCCGCTCAGCTCCGGCTCTTGAGCCGGCTCGTTTGGAAAAAGAGCTAGAGCCGAACCCCGCTCAACTCAAACCGGATCCTGCAAATAAGGCAGTGCAAGGCCAAAAATATTCAGTTTTATTGGTATTTTGGGAGATTTGCATAAATAACTAATTTACAGCATCCGGTGGAGTAGAGCAGGGTTCGGCTCCCGCTCTTTTCCAAAAGAGCCGGCTCAAGAGCTGGAGGTGAGCGGGAGCTGAAAATTTTCAGCGCCCGCTCGGGCTCCTGCTCCCGCTCAGCTCCGGCTCAGAGCGGGCTCGCAGAATGACCAACCCTGGTCAAAACTGATTAAAGGGGTCCGGGAAGGCAAAATCTTATAGATTTCTGTTACGTCAATTTTTTAAAATTATTTTATGGATATGAGAGGGCAAATTGTGGATTAAAGGGAGCGGAAAGGCAGGATTCTGCAGATTTCGAGGCAGAAAAACGGTTTAAGGGCACCGGGAAAGCCAATTTTGGTAATTTCCGAAAAATAAATTTATTTCAAGGGCCATAGGGCAAACTCGCGCTGCTATTCGGGGATTAAAGGTACCGCGAAGGCTGAATTTTCTATAACCCACCAAAATTTGTGTTTTAAAGGGCCTTTGAAGGCAGGGCGCTGTTTCAAATTAGCTAGCTAGCAGAAACCTGTTAGGAATTAGTTAAATATTGTATAACATTGATTTTTTCGTCTTTTAGTCGGGTTCCATTTAAGATTGTCCCTTTAAAATGTGTACAAAATCAGCTAGTTATCTGATCAGTAAATTTTTCGTTGACGGAGTGGATGTTTCCACCGGCTAGCTGTTAGCATCCCTGCAAAAACTCTTCCTACGGTTCCAACCCGCAACTGGAGGTTCTAAAGTTTTTTTAAATAATATTTGGTTTTAAATTTTTAAAGGTTTTTGTGTAGCTATCCACTCCTGTCGCTCCGCCTTTAAAGATCAATGGTCTCGTCCCGGGGGTTTTTGTGTTTTTTGGGGGAAGACGTCCCGACGATGGGCAGCAGAAGCAGCCCATTCTAATGGCCATGGTGGCGTGTCTATGTGGGGGTGGATGAGGAGAGAGAGAGAGAGCGAGAGAGAAAGAGAGAGAGAGAGAGAGAGAGAGAGAGCGAGAGAGAGAGAAAAAGAGAAACCCAAATAGACAGTCAACAAAATTGGCCCCATCACAAGCCACCCGGCCCTTCTTTCGGCTTCTGGTGCTCCATTTTTTTTTTTTGAGGGGGTCTGTCCGAAAAGCGAAAACCCGGGCGCTCCCATTAAGGAAAAGCCCCCGGTCTCATAGGGCTGGGCCCTAAGAGAGGGCCCAGAAGAGAGGGCCCCTCAATTTTGAAACTCATTTATCCGGAAAGCCAGCCGGGAAGAGCCATTTTTCCGTATCTTTGCTAAAGCCAATGAAGGAACGGGGGTCAAAATGGGGGGAATTATATGGGATTTGGATGCGAAAGTTGTGACCGGAAAGTAGGAGAAAAATGTGATTACAGGGATCAGGAAAGGAAATTCTTGGAACTTCAAAAATTAAACTTTTGATCGGCTCAGCGAGAGAGCGAGAGAGATACAGAGAAGAGAGACGGAGAGAAAGAACGAGAAAACGTGAGAGAGAGAGCGAGAGAGAGAGAGAGAAGAGAGAGAGAGAGAGAGCGAGAGACAGATAATTCCTATTTTTTCGGCTTTTAGAGGAACAGTAACTGAGGAAAAAGACAAAATTCGCACAAAAAAGGCGTTGTTTTTCCAAAACAAAACGAAATGAATAGCAAATCAAGCTTGGCATTATCCACCGCCAGGTCTTCCAATCCCCAAAGATCCTCTGGACGCAAAAAAGTACAAAACGCGTCCATTTTCAGTTAGTGCTCTGTGTTTTCGGGTTCGCCGTCTCGTTGGCCATTTGCGTTTGGTTGGCGTTTTTCTCAGGTAAGCAGAGAGAGAGAGAGAGTGGGAGGGAGAGAGAGAGCGATACAGGATGCGAGAGAGAGAGACAGTCTCTTAAATCCACTTTTTTAGGTGAGGGCTACTTCTGGAAGCGCATGGTATTCGCATCCGGAGCAGCGGTTTGCTGCCTAATGTTTGCCCTCCTGGCATACACCAGCAAGAAGCGGATAGATCAGTAAGTTTTGACGGATTCCGGCTTTAAAGAGACTAAGAAGCGCCAGAATCGACCCCTCTGTTCACTGGGTCTAGTCTTCTACGGCAATTTGAAGCTTATCGACGAGTTTTTAGCCCGCAAGAACCGGAGCCCCTGCCGGACCTCTCCCAAGATCGGCGGAGATCGACGATCGGTGGCCGTAGCAGCAAGAGATCGATAGCCCACTCGGCAAGCGGGGATCATCATTCGGCCTCAGCGCAGCCAACGCAGGTAGGCAAGCTAGCAGGGTTTTTTTGAGGAAACCTCACGCGTGCTTTAAGGCGAGCCAGCAGAGATTTTTTGAAAAAATTGCTAGCGCCGTTTTAGTCGATTCAGAGCCCTAGGTAGGCTAGCAGAGTTTCTTTGGGATTCTTTTAGAATGATATGGAGGCAGGCTAGCAGTGTTTCATTGGGCGCTTTTTAGCTTTTCCTAGTCAATTTAGAATCATGTGCAGGCAAGCTAGCAGAAATCCTTGCGGATTTTTTCCTACATACAATCCTCTTAATTCCGCAAAATTCCAAGTTACGTTCCAAAAAATACGGCTTTTTTCTAGGTGCTCGTCGTCCAGAACAAAGAGTAATTCACATCTTCATGAGCCCCACCAGCTGCCGGTCAATTTTTGAATGTTTGGTTTTTCGATTTCCTGATTTTTTGGCGTATTTCCAAGGCTTTCTCCGTATTTTTCTTCTCCGTTTTTTCTTGATACTAACTCTCGCGTTTCATCGTCACGACCACCCCCACAACTTCTACTTGCCTTTTTGTACATATGGACTACGCGGTGCGGCATTCCAACCGATAAATTCTCCACAAATTTTTAAAATTCAAAAACTCGGTTTTTTCCTAAGTTTTATGCTACATTTTTGTCATCCTCCCACCTTACTCTGGTCGGCTTCTCGTGTTTATAATTATTCTTGGATTATTATGCGGATTTTTGTACTTTTTTTTGGAATAAATATTTTTGAAAACGATTTGTTTTAGCTACTACATTTCTCAGAGTTCAATCGAAAAATTTACTAGAATTCTTTGGAAACTCTGTCCTTTTTATCTTTGGCTTTGATTATATTTGTTAGTATTTTTCGGTTAAATAAAACAATAAAGTCAAGAATCAAAAACATTTAAAACCATTGGAAACGCACCTTGGCATCATCCACCGACGTGATAGCGAGCTGGGATTCTTGGATGATGTCCTGGACGTAGGTCAGTTTTTCGCTAAAAATAAACATAACGTCACCAATTTGGCATTTAAAAGACACTAAAAATTAAATTCTTCTTTACTTACCGTACTCCCTCCAGCTCCTCCCCAATGGCCTCGCGCTCAGTGACTTCTTGCACGGAGATGAAGGCTTTTTCCTGAAGATAACGGGTTTAAAAAATTTTATCTTTCTCTCCCTCTCTCTCTCTGTCTGTCTCTCTCCCTCGCTCTTGCTCTCTCTCATTTCTCTCGCTCTGTTTCTATCTCTGTCTTTCTCTCTCGCTCTTTCTCTCACGCCCTCTCTCCATCCCCCTCTCACTCTCTTCTTGTTTCTCTCTCTCACTTTCTCTCTCTCTCACTCTCTCTCTCTCACTCTCTCTCTCTCCCTCTCTCTCTCTCACTCTCTCTCTCTCCTTCTCTCTCTCTCACCCACCAGTGCACTGATCTGATCGAGGAGTCTATGTCTCTCATCAATCCTCCTCTCCAATTCCTCTTCCATCCTCTGCACGGCATTCTTCTCATTTACAATCCGCATCAGCCTCTTCTCCAGCGCTGTCCATTTTGCTTTAGCTGCTCTCGGATTGAAGATCTCCTTCCCATTCCGCTGCACTCCTCTTCCTGGCGCATTTCTGGCAGCAGCTCCCGCAGCTCTTGCATTCTGGCCTGCCACACGTTGCGCGTCGCGTTGCTGCTTGCGGAGTCGGTTGACCTGGAAAGATGGGATGAATAAAAAAAGAACTTTAGTGACAAAAAAACGCGACCGCTAAGCGTTCACACTATCCTGCTGAGCGCAACGCTGCTGAGGCTGGGCCACACGGGCGTGAATGCGTGGCGGTCGCGCCGCGTCTCTTGCCAGGGCCACATTCGCATCGACACGCCACGCGACCGTGACGCGTTTAGATGAACCTGCCGAGCATGGCGCTTAGCGCGTCGGAACTTTGCCTGAACGCGCTGCAGACTACGGTAACCGTAACCTACTGACGCAAAGCTCGGTGACGTGCCTAAAAATCCGTAATTTCCTCCAAAATTACCTCATCCGTCGTCCTCTTCATAAAAGCTTCTCGCTGCTTGTCCTTCATCTCGAGTGTCTTGATCTGTCCGTCCTTCTTCCTGGCCTCCTTGTCGAGCGCCGCAATTTTCTTGGCGCTCTTCATCTGCTCCTGTTGTGACTTCTTGATGGCGTCGCGGATCTGCTTGACGAGGTCAACCTGAAAAACCAGTTTCAAAAATTTAAGGGTTTAAAAATTTTAAGGCTTCAAAATTTCTAGAATATGCATTTTAACGGAACCAGAAAGCTTGAGAATGCCTTTTTTTATTTACTATGTTCGGACAAGTAGCTCAAAGAAAGTTCTTGAGCTTCTTCTTGCTCTTGAGCTCTTGAGCTTCTTGAGCTCCAAAGAAAACGCCCAAGTCAAAATTTTTTTTGGCCGTGGGGTCACGTAATAGACGCTAAAGATTCTATTTAAGGCGTCATTTGAAGCGCTGCGTAGTTGTCTAGGCCTAGTCGAAAAGGGGGCCAATTTCGACACTTCCTAGTGCCTTTAATTGATCCAAAAATTACGGAACAACAGTAATTACGCTGCAATCTTTGCCGAAAACCCTACCTTGACCTTCTTCAGGTCCTTCAACTCGGACTGGTAGCGCGTCATTTGTTGTCGTTCGACCTCCTGGCGGGCCTGCATCCGCTTGTGCTCCCGTTCGATCATTTGCAGCTTTTTGAACTCGTTGCGCATGTCGGCCAGTTTGCGCTCGTAGTCCTCGCGGATTTGCTGAACGGGAGACATTGTACGGAGTTGTACTGCGGACAGTTGCCCAAAAAGCGAGGTTTTGGCTTGGACTTCATTAATTCCCAGCGATTTTCTGGAGTTCGGAATCAAATGAGGAGGATGGGGGCAAGGGAGAGCGAGAGAGCGAGAGAGAGAGAGAGAGAGAGAGAGAGAGAGAGAGAGAGAGCAAGAACAAAGAAGGAGTGAGAGAGAGAGAGAGAGCGCGCGAGAGAGATAAAGAGAGAGAGAGAGAGAGAGAGAGAGAGAGAGAGAGAGAGAGAGTTAGCTCACCTTCTGCCTCTCCTCAGCCATCTTGTTCGCCCCTCCCTTCGTCGACATCTCAGCCAGCATCTTATCCCGCTCAGCTTCAGTGGCTTTTATCCTGGTGCTCAGTTCAGTCAGCTTCTTCTCATAGGTCAGTCGAACTTCTGAGAGTCGGCGCTCAGACCGCTCGAGCTCGGAGATGAGTCTAAATTCAGGATTCCAATTTTCGAGGATTTTTTTCCACCTCTCCTTGATGTTGATCTCGGTCTCGAGGTCGGCAAGATTTTCACGAAGGGCCGTTGTTGCCGGGCTCTCATCGTCTGGGAGGTCATCCTCATCGTCGCCGTCACCTAAAAATTGGAAGTTAGGAGGCAATCTTGCAGAGATCCTTTGGGAATTGCCAGTTATTGGGGCTGGCCAGCAGTGATCGTTTAGGAAATACAACCCTGCCAATCATAATTGCCTGCCTCCAGGGCTAACAAGCAGTGACCACTTAGGATGCTTCCTGCATCTTACGTTAGCGAGCAGAGACCATTTGAGAAAAACTTTCTATTGGTGGCAGCAAGCAAGGACGACCAGGGACTCTTATTGTTTTTGGGCAGCTAGCAGAAATCATTTGGGAATTTTTGCCGTCACGGCTAGTTAGCAGGACCATTTGGGAGCTTTTTTCCGATTTGATCTTGTCTAACTCTCTTTAGAATCTGCCCCAACTACCGTACCATCATCACTGACATCCTCTTCCGTATTCTCGAGGGGAGAAGCATAATCCGACGTCTCCTCGTTTGTCTGATCCTGGACGGTAGCCAATCGGTTCCTGAGTCGATCGATGTCGTTTCTGGCTTCTTCGATCAGCTGCTGGCCACCCGAATCGAACACCGAGGCGCCCATCGATTGGTGCATTCCGCCGGACATCGCCTTAAAGATAGGTATAAATTTTCTATAAACAGTTTTATCGACATTTTATTTCCCGCAAGTTAGACCTTACAACAATTCCATCCTACAGTACCCACCTGATTTTTCCACCTCGCGTTCTCCTTCCGTAGCTGCTCGGACGTGGCTTGTGCTTCGTAGAGCTGGGATCGGAGCTGGAATTTGTGAAATACGCGGTACCCTGGTGTTTCATACCTTCTCCACCTCATCCAAGTACCCACGGACCACAGATGCGAAGGCGTCGTCATTTTCTGGAGCGGAAACGCGCTTTAAAGGTACACTAAAATCTCGTTCAAAAATTTTCGCAGGGGCCAGGAATTTGGGTTCGCTGCCGCCGCGGGCCCCAACCCTTCATAGCCTCTCTCCCCTGTCCCCTCTCCGGTCTGTCCCATGGCCTAGTGGTCCAAAGCGCTTGCCCCAGGCGAGTGGCGCGGGTTCGGTTTTGCTCCGCGGCGAGCGCCTACCGTAACCCTGTTTGCTATCCCGCGGACGGTTACCGGCCGGTAACCAAACCAACGAGACTTTAGTGTACCTTTAAAGCTTAAAAAATATACCTTTATCACCCGAAAGCACCACGCCGACTTTTGCG
Organism: Mesorhabditis spiculigera; assembly: GCA_958295435.1. Taxonomy (NCBI): domain Eukaryota; kingdom Metazoa; phylum Nematoda; class Chromadorea; order Rhabditida; family Rhabditidae; genus Mesorhabditis; species Mesorhabditis spiculigera. The sequence continues at coordinate 72,515 of CATQJA010002118.1, forward strand.
CAGTCGACTTTAGCCTGAAAATTATTTTTTAAATCACTTGCTCTGTGAGCTTTTAAAGCTCACAAGATACACTAATTATACGGAAAATTACTATAAATATTATTGAAAAATATAAACCTGTAATTCCACATTTCTGCCTCGCATAATCTCGTTTGTCTCTTGCAGGGCTTTGACGCGGAAGCGGAGTTGATTGACTTCGGCCTGGAAGGAAAGGTGGTGAGAGAGAGAGAGCGAGTGAGAGAGAGAAAGAGAAAGAGAGAGAGAGAGAGAGAGAGAGAGAGAGAGAGAGAGCAGACGAGGAAGAACGGCTCAAGAACCCACCGTAAGCATGATATTCTCGTGATATTGATCCGAGACGACTTCCATACCCTCGGCATCAACAGTACGACGGCCTAAAGATGAAGTAAAGATATTAAAAAAATATTAAGGGAATCCAAAAATCTCTTTAGCAACTGCATAAAAATATACAAATTATCGTACCCTGTCGATACTCCAAGATCTCAGTCTCGAGCTGCGCAATTCTAGCCCGAAGCTCTCCAATGGCTTTGGAGGATTTGTCTTGGTTGGCGACGACCTGAAGAACAAAATTAATTATTTTCTAAGTCTTTAAAATATTATAAAATCCTATATTACCAGAATCAGCCTTTAAAAGGTTATATTAAAATTTAAAAACGAACATTAAAGATATCTGGAAAATCCTTACCTTATTCTTGATGTTCTTCGCCCGGTTCGCGTACTTCATCGTGTTCAGCGTTTCCACGAAATCGGAATCCGATGGCGAGACGCAGGCGATCATTAGTGTGCGGCTGAAGACGGCAGTTTTAAAGGACCACTGAAGTCCTACCTGTTTCCTCCCAACGAGTCTTGCAGCAATCGAGTGAGCTTGGAGTCTCGGTACGGTACATGGGACACCTTTCCGCTAGCACCTCCCAGGGCCGAGATGACGTTGCCGAGGGCCAACTAAAATGCATTAAAATACTGACAAATTCCGGAAAAAATCGATTACGACAGGAAATTCTATCTCTATGCATTGCAAACAAAAAAACCTTTTTAAATTTTTTTATTACAAAAAAATGGTATACATAAACGATTGAGTAACTACGCGATGTTTACGTTAGTTTTAAAACTTTCCGTTTAAAGGACCTAGGAAGGCTAGAATCCGTAGAAATCTCTTCCAAAAAGTCAATAACTCAAAAAATATATATATGGCGTTTCCTCAAACGTAAAATACGGTGTTTTGGCGCATTAATCAATCTTTTCCAGAAAATCCATGGAAGCTAGCCTTCCTAGTTCCTGTGATTTTTCGAAAACTACGCAACGCACCAATCCACAGTTGATCGAAATTCCCTCCTTGGCTCGATCTCCAGTGGCCCCGGTCCTTTTCAGCCTCTCCGATCCGGCCAAATCGACAAAATGAAATTTTGCCGTCAGGATTTCGAGCTCCGTCTCTCCAGCTGATGCGGATTCTGAAAAATTGCGTTTGTTGTTATTCATTAAAATAACAGTATACCGCCTTGTAGCGCCACCCTCTGTTGCCGAATTGTCATCGTGAAAATGGCATGGGATCTGGAGGACTGCTCGTTCATGTTGGTGGCGGCAACCGTTCGATTCAGGGCTCCGTTTTTCAGGATTTCGAGGGTCTGAAAAATTGGGGATACTTTAAAAATAGGACATTCAAATAATAAGAATCCTAGTAAACGTAAAAAAAAACGTTTTGAGCTAAAACTCGAAAAAAGTTAGTTTTTACCTGATGAGCATCCGATACAAGCCTCGTCGCGCATCCATGGAGGTAGATCTCGCCTTTTTGCACGTCCTAAAACGAGATCGTATATTTGAAATTTTCTACGTATAAATACGCACAGAGAAGCTGTAGTTTAATGGCCTTCAATGTTGGAAACCTACTTCTCGAATTCCAATATTTGCCGAAGAGCTCCGGTCGTCGGAGAGGAGGTCGAGAATTTCCTCGTTGTAAAGCTAAAACAAAGCTGAAATTGCTAGCAAATTAACGTTATTAAAAATCATTCTTAAAAGCACCCAAATTTGCGTTTGCTAATTTTCCTATTAAATGCTCTTGACGAACCTCAATGAACTGCACGGAAACGTCAAAAGTTGGCGGAACAATTCCTTTATCCGCCGCTTCACCGCGAAGTTCGGCAATTCGCCGGAAGACGTGGTGGACGGCTCGGGGTACGACACCAATCTGAAGTTACTCATTCTCACTCTCTCTCCCACTCTCTCTCTCTCTCTCTCTCTCTCTCTCTCTCTCTCACCACCGATAAAACCTTACCAGCTCATCCGGCACATTTCCGGAGTCAAAAGCCGTTCCCATAGTGTGCGTCTTTCCGGAGCCGGTCTACGAATAATTTTACTTTATAATCCTTAAATTAAAATTTTTCATCCTTAAAGTATATATCTTTAAAGGTACCAGTTTTTAAGGTATCCTCTGCCTTACTTACCTGTCCATAGGCCAGCACCGTAGCGTTGAACCCATCAAAGGTGCCTTCGACGAGTTTTTCGATGCATTTTTCATAGATTTCCATCTGGAAAAATCACATTTTTCAACCATATCATCTGTTTTTGACCCAAATAATTTGTAAATTTGCATAGTAATAATATATTTTTGTACCTGCTGAGACTGCGTGTCGAACACATTATCATAGGTGAAAGAGCGATCGCCGCCGATCGTTACCTAAAATTTCTCGTTTTTAGAGCGAGAGAGAGATAGCGAAAGTGAGAGAGAGAGAGAGAGAGAGAGTGGGAAAGTAAAAAAGACGTACCTGTTGCTCATTTGGTATAACGTGGGTGCAGATCTTCGACCCGTCGAGCTTCTCCCGGTTGCCCTGGGGGCGGATCCTGGAAAAGGAATTCAATAATTATTAGCTTTTTCACTATTTTTACTCTTTTTTTCTTATATTATATTTTTTTATATCTTCGGCCAGAAGGTACCATTTTTGGCCTTGAACGACAGTACCGCCATAAAAGGCCCGAACCCCAGGCTAGCGCCCTAAAATTATGAGCGACCCCCGGTGACGTGGGGGGAGTTTACAACCGGAATTTGGAGCCGAGGAAGGCTGACTGCCGAGCGTAGGGTGTTTGGGTCATTGGAGATGCATAATCTATGTATGCAAATAAGTCCTATCCCTATTGGGGTTGGTTTTAAAGGGCTTGCGACACCATAAAATTCATATCTCCGATTTCCAATTCAAGAAAAGCGAAAACGGCGTTTAAGCTACTAAACGTTATTTTCACGCCGCCTGACTCTCCGCATTAGATCTAACTTTGTTTAATCCAGTTTTTCCACGCTTTTTCCCCGTTTCCCGGATCAGCCGTGCCCTACCCTTGGTTGAAATCGGTGGATCCGGTTTACCCATGTCGTATCAGCCGGTTTGCACACGGGCCTGTCACCCCCAAGATAAAATTAGCATAGCCACATGGCCGTCCGGTGAAGCGTCGCGTAGTTTGAAATAATTTTCAAGTCAGAAAAAATACGAAGACACTTCAAGAACAGACTAAAATCTTCTTGTTCGTTTTTTACAGAGCTCCGAAACCCAATATCCACCGAGGCTAGGCTTTGAAAGTGGCAGTGAAGCCAAAATCCACAAGAGACGACTTTCTAAAGGGGTAGGCAAGCCAAAAATTCGCAAAAATATTTTCTTTCTGGCTTCTCAAAAAATTAGTAAAGACAGAAACGACAAGTTCCGACTTCTGAAAGGATCGGTAATCCGCTAATTTTACCTTTAAAGGTCACTTAAAGCCAAGATCCACTAATCTAGCGTTATCCTAGGCCCTATTTCCTACTCTTTTCCTAAGCTGATCCCCTTGGTGGCTCCCTGAGAGTGGAAGAGTCTCAATATTTGGAGCGCGCGACCCCCCCCCAATCAAAGCAAATACGGTGGCCCCGGGGGCACGATCGGATGGGACGGAACGCACGGAAGGTCGGAAGATAGCGCTTCGGATTATCCGCTCGTTCGCGACTCCCTATCGTAAGCTGGAAAAAGCGGAAAATGACGAATCTAGGGACGAAAATGGACATTTTTTATGAAGCGTTATTTCCCTAATTTCAGGGTGTTTAGGAGTCAGAGGCCTTAAAATGCCTTGCCAAACCCTTTAAATCCGGGTTGAATCTTCACCTCCGGCCATCTGCCAGTCGTCCCGCACCCATTTGAGCTCTAACAATAAGCCCCCCTGGCCAAGGATGACAAGTGACCCCCGGGGCAGCTAGCTGGCCCCAGTCTGGGTCAACCAAATCGATAAGCTTGGTCCGGTCATTGGGCTTGAGGATAATTAATGGGGCTGGTAAGAGGATGAGGATGGGATGGTGAGCACGAGCTTGATATTCTAATAATAGTCTGAGCATGAGCCCAACCTCTATCTTTTCTCTCACGCTATCTCTCTCCCCCTTCACTCGCTCACTCTCTCTCTCTCTCTCTCTCTCTCTTCTCTCTCTCTCTCTCTCTCTCTATCTTCCAATTCCCTTAAAAATTCCTGCCAATTAGCATCTAATGCCTTCTACAGTCATATGGTGGGGGACCCCATTCCGAAAAGGTACTAATTCCGGTCGGTGGCTCCCACCACCTGGCCCTATGAATTATCGGGGAGACCGAGTAGCTAGCTGGGAGGATCGGAAGGAAGGTCAGATCCGGTCGGGCGGGCTGTCCTATCGACGTATGTTGCAAAAACACACACAACACGGCCAGCCACAAGCTGCCGGCAGCTATTTTTCACCGCCGGTGTTGTCTAACAAAAAACATGGCTATTGAATGGCCCGACCGGCTGGAAACTGATGGAAAATCGGTCAAAAAATAAATAAAATAATTGAAGGAAGAGAGAGAGACAGAGAGAGAGGGAGAGAGAAAGAGAGAGCGAGAGAAAGAGAGAGAGAGAGAGAGAGAGAGAGAGAGAGAGAGAAGGAGAGAGCGAGGGAGAGAGAGTGAGAGAGAGACAGAGAGAGAGCTACCGCGAAAAACTACAATCGATGAAATTCCGTAAGGCTACGAACCTGAGGGCCACCTGCACGGACGCGGCATCGGAGCGCGTGCTGCTAAGGAGATCCATTTACGACATCAAATCCTGAAAGACGTCAAAGTTTCAGAATTTTCAGTTTGCGAAATGAAGACACGTAAAAAAGAAATCAATAGATTTTTGGCATAAGAAAAAGACTAACCTTAAGAGGCGAGAGAACTTTTAAAGTAGAGAGTGTTACAGAGATGGAGAGAAAGAGGCAGAGAAAGAGAAAGAGAGAGAGCGAGAGAGAGGAAGCGAGCGGGCGAGAGCGAAAAAAGCTGAAAATTAAATAATTACATACAAAACTTGGCGTTGGCCTTTGAACCGTATCGGGTTGACAGCTGTAAGTATCGGATTCCGATTTGTGCGGATCCGGTTACCACCACCCACCCACCCACAAGCCCCTAACCCACACGCTAACCGCCCTTATGAAATGGGTTAGCAGGCAGGCTGCAAAGAGGATGGCTAAGGAATAACATAAACCAAAGCCGTAAGAATGCCGACAATTAAAAATTACGAGAAGGTAAAAAACCGACAGCCAAAATACCGATAACTGAATGCCGAAAAACTAGAGGTCGACAAGCCAAAATGCTGCCGGGAAAAGTTATAACCAAAACTCCGACAATAACCGTAAATTCCGAGACACCAAATGCCGACAAGCGAGAGTACGCAAAACGCCTATAGACAAAATACCGACACGCAACGCCTGTATTGAAATTCCAGAGAGAAGAAGTAAAGAGAAAGAGACAGATAGAGAGAGAGAGAGAGAGAGAGAGAGCGAGAGAGCGAGATAGAGGGTATAGAGTGAGAGAGCGAGAGAGAGGGCTAGAGAGAGAGCCGGAGAGAGAGCGAGAGAGAGCGGGAGAGAGAGAGAGAAATCAGCATGCGCAGTTTCCTGACACGAAATCAAAATTAGGCATTTTTAAGGCTCCTAAAGGCACCGTACCGGGCTCGATCTCGGTTCTGACAATTTTTAAAAATCCATTTCATAAGCCCGTTGCTTTATTTTCGATTTCAAGCGCCTTGAAAAGCTGCCCCTTGTCCCCCAGGGCCCCTCAATTTGCATAGCGAAATTATCGCGAAAGGGCACTCGGTCAAGGCCACCCATACTGCTGTTGCTGCTCTTTTCGCACTGCGACTCCTCCTAGCGGAAAATTTGACGCTCACTGGCAAAAGGGGGACAGCACCCGAAAAACGGCTGTCCACCGAAAAGGCCGGCCGGTGGATTTTGAAAGAGCCCACCCGAGAATGGGTGGGTTTTGAAGGTTATTGGAATCGGGGGCGAGAGCATGTTTTCAGGTAAACAAAATGAGTTATTTGTGTCAAATAAATCGCACTGGCATCGAAAATAGAAAAAAGCAATTCGAGATCGAGCTCCACGATTTTCATGGCATAATCGGTTTCTTAATTTGCCAAAAGTCCCAAAAACTGCGAGCGAGACAAATTTGGAGTTTGTAGCTGGAAATAACTGTCTTTCTACTGGATTTTCTTACGGTCCTTTTTTGCTAAAAAAAGATAAAACGTTATACTGATTGCAGGAATCAAAAAAAAATTAAGCGCGTTAGAAAAGCCGAGAAACAAAAGAAAATTTAGAAGGTTGGCGTTGAAAATCGAGCATTATGGCATGAAAATCGTCTGCTGTTCACCCTGATTTAACGTAAAATAATTATTTAAATTTTTAGGATTCAGCAGCAATTTTTAGTAACTTGAATTAGATACATTTATTAATGCGTCAATTCGCTTTAAACGCTAAAAAAATTTGAGCTGAATTTTATATGGCAGCAAATTCCCTTTTTTCGAATGCAATGCAGAACCGAAATTTGCACAAATAGGTATGGCATGAAAATCGCTGGCTTTTTGAAATATATAATTACAGTAAGCTAAAAAATACACAAATATAAAAATAACAGAATTCAAATCCAATTTTGTAGCACTAAAAAAATGGGGGCAAATTTGAGGTTCCACCCGGAATTATGACATGAAAATCGGGGGCACCCTCCCCGGCAGCGCGGCAAGAAAATGACGAGCGGGAAATGGGCAAGCATATGTTCCTCGTGCTCCTCCTCGCAGGCTGAGGAGCATGAGAAGAGGGCAGGCTGCGGCTGGCCGTGGGAAGGAGGGGGGTCAACCTATCGGCCGGCTTTCCCGGCCCGGCCAGACCGGCTTTCTCTCTGTCTCTTTCTCTTTCCGCTGGGCGCACATTTGTCTGGGCGGAGCCTGGGCGGTTGCAAAGAGCGCACAATATCCCGGGCTGCAAAGGACAAGGCGGGCAATCGCCTTACCGGGAAATAGGCCTTGGTTGCCTACACCTACTGACTGATTCACTCAAATATTTGCACGTGCCTGGGCGCCCGCTTGGGCCGGAAACGAGAATAACTGCCCGGGTTTGTATGTACGATTATTTGGGGTGGGATATCGATTTTGGACTTCAATCAGCTAATCTCTATTATCGCCTCTTTATACCTTAAAATTACGACATTACATATAAGCGATTTTTGGGAACCTATCTCGGAATATACTTTTATTCCGCAAGCGTAGTCAATAAAATCTGTCCATTATAAAACGCTAATTTTGAAACATTTCGGACGGTTTTAGATTTTTCGGTTGCCCCTGCTAAGAATCTCCGATGCTAGTCGTAATTCAGTGCTTGAAAATCACAAAACAAAATTACAATTAAACAAGCGTCCATTTTAAAAACCGTTTAAAACCGATAAAATTGATGATCTTAAAATTTCTTCATTATTCGTTAATTATTTTTGTAAGCTGATCAACAAACTAACTTTCTACCTTTTCTTTCATAATCCTTCCTTGCAAGCGTTGCCCTTATCACATGACAAGGAGAATTAGCGAGGGGCTCTATTCGCTTTGGAAAGTTCCTTTTTTAATTTATGCGTGCAAATTCCTGATCAAATGGTCATTTGCTATTGCTAAAAAAACTTCATAAAGCGGTCAGCATTCTTAAAAAAACCTAGATACCCTAGTTAAGTAGAAAGTACTAAAAATCAATCCTAAACCATCATTATCATCAGCTCAGGCTAAAAACTGATCACCACCACCCGAACTCGCCCATTTTGCGCCCCATAATATCGCCCGCATTCCAATTTCCCATATCACTGCCCGGAAAAGCGCTCTCTGCTGTGTTTTTGCAAAATCACCGGGTTCACCCGCCGATTTTGCATTTGCATTTCGAGAGCCGGACTCCAAAGTGTGCGGGAAGAGCAAAAAGCAAGAGGTGTCGGCCAGCGGGCCTGAACTCGTCATAAAAGTATGGATTCTTCCCGTTTTCACAATGCCCCGGAACAGGCACCGCCCGAATCGACCAATCAATCGAACCGGCCGCCGGGAGGGGGCTCTGCCGGCCCAAAAACTGGAGAAACATCAGCCCGCTCGGCGCTGATCGTCATGTTCCGCCTTTTCGGGCGGGTCGATGATGATCGATGGGGCATGAATTTAGCATTTTTGAAAACTTTGTCGTGGCTTTGCGGATTTTATCTGTCCAAACCTACGTTTTGCTCCCTTGGATATCCAAAAAAACCCATACCATCTTATTTTCTATTTTCTTGCATTTCCTTCTGCTTCCTCTATCTAAGGTTTCGTCTAATCCCTCCTGAAATCTACATATGTTCGTTTTTAAACGTTCTGAAACGAGGTTATAACGTAATTCATAGAGCGCAGTTCGTAAAAATGTGCAGAGGAGCGCCTCGTATGAATCCTTAGCTACACCGCAGTCCTTTGAGCGCGTTAATACTATGCGGTCCTTGCTTTTTTGGTTAAAATATTTCATTTTACTTCCTTTCCTTCGTTTTCGCTTTATAAAAACTAAAAACCTCGATTCTATGGACTACTAGTTTTTAAAATTTTTTTAATTCTTTTAATGACTTCCTACAGCATTTGCATTAATTTTTTCAAATTTTAATTCTTTTAATCCTTTCCTAAATCAATCCGATTTGAATCTCGAAACCCCACCCCAAAGAGAGAACAATCAATTCTTGCAAAAAGTGGTCTATTTGCCCAGCGCTCTTCAGGTCCTAGTCATTACCACCGAATGACACATTGTTGACTTTTACCAAGCCATATTTTCTATTTCCTACTGCCGAACAGTCCATAAAAAAGTTCAAATCCCCGATTTCATAATCGAATGGAGCCCAGTGTAAACACGGGCTTTTCCTTTCTCGAATTACTGATTCCGGTGTTTTCCCGTATATCTGTTTGTGTCGGATGTTCGGCGCCGGGGTTTTTCGTGGGCTCAAAAACCTAACGGATTCCCACGGGTTTCTGAGGAACCTTTTTTAAAATCAATTTTATTGCTAGAATCACTATTTCCGAATTGAGCAGCACCAAACTTATAGCGGTCTAAAACCCCGGGAAATTCCCAGGTTTTGGAATTTATTACGTTTTGATCTGGTTAATTTGTAGAGCAGCTTTTTCCAAAGTGTTTATCGGCTAAAAATAGACTATGGACCGGAAATCAGCAGCACCAAGCTCGTATCGACCTAAAAAACCTGGCAAAAATCCCACGGTTTCGTATTTTACGTGCTTGTATCGACGTACAATCATGGCAGATTCTCATGTTTTGACAAATTATCGTATTATACATTTGGTTTGCAAAATGGCGATCTCTAGTCCTTAGCCGCCGAAACAATCTACAAAACCCCGGAAACTGCTCAACCCGTGTCACCCCTCTTCTCTCATTAGTCCGAATTTAATAGCGGCAAAAAAACGTCAATAATTATATAGAAAAAGCGCTGCCCGACATCAAAATCAGGTAAGGCAACACCCAAAAGAATGTACAGCAAAAAAAAGGTCAATAAAAACGTGCGGGGTTTACGCCGGCCACCCGGTGCCCTGGCGAATGAATGGCCGATGAGGGCGGCTAGGTTAGCGGGGTGGACAGGGCCGAAAGCCCAAAAAGGGCGACTTGAAATGGGACACATTCGGAAAAGAAAAGCAGGAAAAAACGCTCGGAAAAAGGTGCAAGGACACCTGGGCCACATGATTCCGCGGTGTTCGTGAGTAGGCTGGCGGATAGTGCGCCCGACGGCGGGGGTGCAGACAGACAGGGGAGGGGTGGGGCGCGGAATAGGCGGCGAAAGAGTAAGACTAGGCTATAGGGGACGGGGGAAGAGAACAGGGGGCGGGGCCAGAGCGCAGATTCTCCCTTCCCCTGTATGCCTGCCATCCTGGCCCGGCCAAACGAACACAACTGGTAAAGGGCGGAATTCTGTGTGGGCGCGCATTTCGCTGCTGGAGGCGCGCCGGGCAGAAAGAGTGGCCTTGTCGCGTTAATTGGATGCACCGAGGGTTTTTTTTTAGATTTTAGCGCGTAGATGAAGGTTTTCCAGTTCTAGATCTATTTGACTTTGATTTAGATGAATTTCTGCGTGTTTTATCAAATTTTCGAGCCATATTTCTCTGCAAAACTTTAAATTTAGGTGAAGTTTTGCTGGTTTTAAACCTTTTTCAATTGTCAAATCTGCTCACTGAGGGGTTTTCGCAAATTTTATGAAGCGGAAAACTATTTTTGGGCCTTGAATCTTCTAAACTGTTAATTTTACGGAATTCTCAGAATAAAATTAATAATTAATAAATTCTCGGAATTTTGCTCGTTCTATATTTTCATTTGCTAAATCGATGGTTTTTCCTCGATTCGGACAACGAGAGACGATTTTTGAGCCCTGAAATCTTGTAAAAAATGTAATTTGTAGAAATCCTTCTCGTTTTTTAATTTTCGACTCCCGATTTTGTTTTGCTAAACCGCGCGCTTCTCCATAAACCTGTCGTAACCGTTTTCGACGTTCTTCAAAGCCGAAAAATTTATTACTTTCTTTTTTACCAATTTAGCACATGTTATCGAGCCCAATTTTCGCTATAAACGGTAAAATTATATTTATTTTAGTTTGTATTTCCTATATGCCGTTTTCATGGGCTTCAAACGTTGTATATAAGCCTTTTTTCAGCTTCTTCGATGAGCAGCGCCCACCCGCGTGGCCTCGAGGAAGGCGATGACGCCGAGTGAGTTTTTTGCTTGTTTTCACGCTTCCTGAAAACATAAACGTTCTAAAAATACCCTCTTGCTTTCCAGCTTGAAAAACATGCGCCTGTACAACATTCTCGGTGTGAAGAAGAAGGCCAACGACGAGGAGATCAAGAAGGCGTACCGGAAGCTCGCCCTCCGCTACCACCCCGACAAGAATCTCGATGGCGACCAGGAGAAGACGGATAAGGTAAAGATTTACGCTTCAAACGAGCTTTTTCTGAAGCTTTAGAAGGAGTACCTTTTTTCCTCTTCTAGAAGATTTTCCTTTTAGTTATAGTTTAGTTAGATTTTAAAAATTGTAGATCTACCGTAGTTTCCTTTTTTAATGACAGTTCTTGACTTTCTAAACGTATTTTTAGATTTTTTTGCATTTTAAACCTGATTAGGAACAGTTTTTCTCTATGTCGATAGCTTTTGTAATGTGTTATGTAATGTAATATCCCGAGAAAACAGGTTTTTCTTAGTTTAGCTACTTTTATGCGTTTTATTACACAAGTATGGCTTAAAAGCTAGTACAAAACTGCCGTTATATGACTTTTTTCAGTTCAAAGAAATCAACTACGCCAACTCAGTGCTCTCAAATTCTCAGAAGCGAAAGGTAACGCCAAAAATACTCGATTTTGAACGTTTTTCGTTGAGATTTACGACTTATACGGAGATGCGGGCTTGAAGCTGATGGACCAGTTCGGGGACGACGAGCGGATGTTGCGCTGGATGTTGAACCCGTGGTTCAAGGTGCGTTTTGGAGGAATTTTTGTAGAGAAAATAAATTTATCTATTAATCGTTTTCAGTGGATATTCCTCGGATTGGCCGTCGTCACCGGGTGCTTCTGCTGCTGTTGTTGCGGTTGCTTGTTCTGCTGTAACTGCTGCTGCAATTTCTGCTGCGGACGCTGCAAACCGGGCGACGATAGCACGGTGGGTTTTTCGGCCTAAAAAAGCCACATTTTTAAAAAACTAAAGTTTGTACTGTACGGAAGTTCGCCTAGATCATGAAAAAGATTACTGCGCCGCGAAAGTGGCAGTGAATCATACTCTTTTTTATTTTTTTGTCTTTATCAGGCATCAATCAACTTTGGAAAAGGGAAGGAGCTGAAAAATTGAGAGATGATATCTCATTTTTGCACTCACCAGCGACTGGTAGCGATGAAAAATAGGGCAAAGATGATGATAGAGTATAGAAATTGGGCTCAAACATGAAAATTACTTTTATGATACTTTGCCCTAAATTTCAAAGCCGACTGAATTTAAAACATGGGGAAACTAGCAGAAATACGTCCGCAAGGGCTTTGAAGAGTTGTGCGAGCGTTTTTCTAGGGCTATTTTACGGCCGTCGAAACTTTATTAAAACTCTGGGATCACAAAACTAGCAGGATCTTTCTGCTAGTTTTGTACTTTAAAAATTAACTACTTTCTGATCTTTTTAGCTTTTTAAAGCGCCTGAAACGCCGAAAGAAGGTGGCAAACTAGCAGAAATCCTTAGGAAAATGGATTACGTCATAGAAAGTTCGTAGCAAAAATGGATTTTATAGCTTTTTTTTTCAATTGTTCTAACTTTTAGAAAACACCCTGAAATTGGTTTATGAGCTTTTCACGTTATTTTGCCTGCCTCTTGAAGCTATTTTAAAGAGCAAGTTTGAAAACTAGCAGAGATCCTTTGGGCCAAATGCATAAAATTACCAAAAAAAAAACTTTTAGAAAGCCTTTTTAGAAATTTTAAGCTGCCGTGTGTATTAGAAAAACGTTTGCATCGTCATTATTAATCGTGAAAAAAGGGTTAAAAATCAAGTTTTAAATTTATAAAAATTTGACAATAGGCTTTTAAACCCATTTTTTTAGCGTAAATTGAAAAGAAGCGTTATAACTTTATCGAATTGCGATTTCTGATCCCCTTTTTTCAGCAAGAAATGCCGCCCGACGACCCGTCATTCGAGGCGCCAAACGGCAGCTCCCCGACGCCGATCATCATCGCCCAGCCGGCCCCTCCCAGCGACACCCCCATCGTGCTCGGCCCGAGCTCCATTCAAGTGACCGTCGTCGACGAGAATCACGAGCAAAAGGTGAGTGCGACTCGGCTTGCTTGCTAGTGCAGAGTGCTTCTCCTCTGACACTTCCGCTACCCCCACAACCCCGCCAGCCTCTCTAATAGCCCCTCTCATTTTGTAGGCGGCTAGCGACTCAGATGCGTTGTTGCTAAAACTTGATGAGTGAGTGAATATGGTGGCCCCGGTACTGGACTGTTAGCGGGGGGAATTGTTCGAATGGCGAAAAGAACTAAATTTTTTCGTCCTATGCCTGCCTGTTGATAATTTATAACGTTTTTAATTTTTTTAAAGCTGGTTTTTATAGATTTTTGACCCAAAAATTCATTAATTCCGTAAATTCATTAAACGTAAATTTGCATCAAAGTTATGGGTTTCGATATCTAAAAACTGCTTAAAATTCGATAAAAATGAAAAATTACCTCCTCCCCGCTAATAGTCCAGTACCCCGGCCTCTTCCCGGCGTGTCGGTGTCGTGTTTAACCCCCGAGTTGCTAGCTCCACGTAGATACTCTGTGCACCGGTCAAATCCCACTGGAAAGCGTTGTGTTTCGGAAGGACGGGACATTCTATTTCTTTCTGAAAAATCTATAAAATCGAAATTCCGAATCGCAACTCTAAAGTCACCCTTTGAATTGTGTGCCGTTGCTAGTTGTAGTTCGTCGCGTGCTCGGCTTGCTTTTGGTGATGGTCTACTGCTTGGGATTTAGGCGCTTAACCTAGAGTAGTTTAAAATCCGGATAGATGAAATCCGGATTCAGGGATGCTAGAAGAAAATACATCTTTTCTAAAAATCGCTCTGTTACTAGGAAATTCCGAAGATCCTCTGCTAGTTTCCGGAATTCTGGAAAATTTTAGCAAAGCCGTATCAGGGGATTTTTATCTTAATTGTTTGTAATAATTAGGCCCTTATTTTCGGAGTTTTCATGCGGTCTTGGGCCCCATTTTTCATCCGAATTTTTTGCATGGTCATTATAAGAACGAAATTTGCGCTCGAAAATTGGCACCCTGCCAGAAGAAAATGTAAAGCTTGGCACCACGGGGATTTAAAAATATGCACCGGCACACCTAATTAGCACTTTCCGTTCATCGTATTGCTGATCTTTGTGAATTTTTGTGACTAGGTCTAGAGCCTGCTAGCAGAGAGCGTGTTAGAATCTGATTTTCACTGCTAAATCCGCTCAAAAAATGGTAGAAAAACTAGAGCTAAAAAATAGTGTGTTTCCGATATATCTTTACTTCTCATTGTCCTAGAACGAACTAACCCAGGCACAATCACAAAAAGTATGTATCTCAGAATTTTATGAAATTCCGTTCCTTTCCAGGTGACGTTCGTAAGGCGAGATGACGTGGTGTCGGACCCCTCTTCCACGGCCATGCGCGACATCAACAATGTCGACTAGGCTCCCCAGAGATGTTCTACCGTATCCGATCCCACCGTATTTCTACAGTACCCCTCCTCCTCTGCTCTCTGACTAGAACATATTGCTCAACGAATATCCCCCTTTCTTCACCCGATTTTCTAACCCCCTCCCGTTTCGAGAGTGCAGGCAAAAGGAAAATGTGTTGTTTTGACGCGCCCGCGTGTTGTGATGATGGTTTTTTTGTGTGTTGTTATGAGGTGTCAGGCGGAAATACGGTTTTTTGTAGGCGTTTGAACGCTTTTTGGACGAAAAATGATTTTCTACAAAATTCTGACCTAAGTTTCTAGTCCGGTTTAGGCTCTGTTAAAATTACTCTTAAAAATTTTTAGGCTTTTCCGGCCTGTAAAAACTATATTTTGTTAAAATTTGGGCTTACAGGTGCTCCGAAATTTCCGTTTTGCACCGATTTCCGCTATGGGAAGGTGTGCAGCGAAAATCTCTCGGGTTTTCTGGGTCTTCCGGACGGTTTTCTTGGCGGAAAAATAATTATTCCACAAAAATGTGGCGATTTTTCAAATTCGTACACCTCTTCGGCGCCAAAAACTCGAAAAATGCAAATTTTAGGCCTCCAAAACATCCCGATTTCCGTTTGACACCAATTTCCATGTTCTGCTCCTCTTACTCCTCGTCTCCTCCAGAGGGAAATTCGTTGTTCCCGGCCCGCTTCACTTTGTCACGTTTCCAGAAAAATCTCCTCAACGGTTAGGTGCGTGTGCCTTCGTTTCTCCAATTTCCCCGCCCCTATTCACACACTCCCGATGATCGACCACATTATTTTGATAGCCCTCTAGAGCCTAAAAGTAAGCCCAGTAAGCTTCCCCCGACTCGAGAAACGTCGCACGAGCTTTACCCAAGACTTCGAATTCCCACGCTCAGCGCTTTGACGTTGTTAATTTTGGGCTCAACTTTGCTTGAAGCTTTCTAGCGATTTAAAAATGTACACGGCCCGGCTTTTGGCGCTTGAGAATTTCCGGCTCAGTCTTCAGAATTTTACGTTTCCCCTCGATTACTTTATCCCCCGAATTTACCCCGTTGCACTGGTCAGCACGCACACTTCCGCACACAGATTTACCCCGCGTTGGTTTTTGGCATGCCATGGTGATCAAGCACAGAAAAGGGATAAAGAAAATTAAATTTATTGGATGTGGTACGAACGTTGATTGATTTTAACAGTTTTTGGGTCGATATTTGTTTTTTGAAAAATTTTTAGAAGCCTTGAAGCGCCAAATCCTACTCCCTAGTTCTCGACAGCTACGCGACGCGCCAGATGACGCTGACAAGCTTGTTAGCACTACCTGTAATCCAAACAGCGCTGGCAAATACCGGAATCGGGAAATATTACGATAGGTGCGCTTGCAGGCGTTTTTTAATGCTCCAAGAGTGTCACGTGGCGTGACGACGTCCTCGCGCAGCCCGGAGGAGGAAGGGTAGAGCATCTGAACGGTGTGAACTGGTTACGGCCTGAAAATCTGACTCACCGGCGCCACCGAGCTGTGCAGCGGTTTGGCGATGTAGCTCAGATTGACTTTCCACACGAGGTCGCCGATCCCAAATTTGGGCTAGATTATTCTATTTAGAAAATTTTAGTACTGTTTTTATTTACTCTTAACCCACCCAAATACCCAATTTACCAATTTAACCTACCCAAATTTTTTGCCAAGCCAGAAGCTGGCGTAGCAGCAGAAGACCTAGCTGGCAAAGATGCTACACGAGGTGAAGAGCACGAGGCTTTTCCGGGGCTAACTGATTACGCAATGGTAAGTATGATTTTTGTAATTGGTTTATTTTGGGTAAAGTTTAATATGAAACGAACAGATCAAAAAATCGATAAGAATCGTTCGTATAAATTTATTAAGCGACTTCTAAAGTTTATTAAAACTATTAACTTCCGGAATTTGCCCACCTTTCGGTTGCTGGCTGCTCATAGGCACGAGTTTTCCTAAATGATCCCTGCTAGCTGGCCCAGAAACGTTTTCTTTCTGGCGATGAGAGGAATTCGTATTTGGAAGTTGACTGGAAGAACCGGAAGAATCTTCCGATCACCAAATTTTATATACGGCTGCCAACCGCAATTTTTCCCCAATTGCCGAAAAAGTCGCTGCCAGCCTACCCTCAGCTATTGCATTTTTAGCTTGTCCTCGATTTTCGTGCCTTCCCAAAAAGGTGCCACCCCCATCAATCTCTGTGTAAAACAGGAAGAGGGCACCAAATAGTGGGCGGCCTGGGTCCCCCCTACCATGCTTTTGGTGAGTTATGAGCTTCGCGGCTTTAGGTGCTTTACGTTGGGTTTAGGGCAGATAGATGCCCTCAATTTCTAAATTGTAGCAATTTTCAGGCTGGCGAATTGCCAATTCCGAATTTGGGTTCTGTTCTATTTCGCGGGGGAAACTGTGCGGGGGGAAATTTTCTTCGTCTTGTTATAACTCTTTTATATGATGCTATTTTGAGTTGTAATTAAAACTCTTAGTATACAGGGTGAGGCATATATATCGAAGCACCCCCGGGCCATGAAATTTTGCATGCAAGCAAAAAACTAACCAATTTTTAGGAATTGTGTATATTTACCAAAATACAATAAGTGGTTCCTGATGCAGGGGTCGAAGAAAAACGATCGCCGACTGCCTTGTTTTTTATTTATCATTTACGAAAGTTTAGCCGTTTTGTCGAAAAAGTTGTGTGTTGGCACGCTGCTCCTAGAGATCGGCCTAAAGGTAGCACCGTCACAGGATTCTCGATTCTAGCTTGATTAAGACCTATCTATTTATTGCAAAAGTCGGATAGCCAAAAATAAGCGAAACAATTTTGTTATAGTCAAAAATCAAGCCCTGACCCAACTCAGGCCCCTCTATCGTAACGACTTAAAAATGTATTACAAAATAAACGCTCGAAGAAAACTTTTGTTTCAGCACGTTTTGACATTCTAGGTCTTTGACAAAATCAGGTGCCGTTGACTAAATCAAAGAACTATACAGCTAAATGTCACAAACTACAATTTATGATTTTTACTATGCATTTTGAGGACAGCTGAGTCATAATCTGAAATTTCCGTCTGATATAGGTAAATAAACTGCAGCTGCGACCGTTATTTGTTGTTCCTACAACGCACGAACGTTTTTGACACGCCTAGGTGCCCGAATCAGGGTTTTCGAGGCCTGCCGAAATCGAACTTCAAGGGTTGCGTGCCAAGCCCACCCCCATAAGCCTCAAGTTTTACATGAAATAAAAAATTTTTAAGAATGCCAGGTTCTGTTATTTTGGGAACTTGGAAGTAGCACTAGAGGCTACATCTTGCCAAAATAACACGGCCCACCGAGCTTTCTTAAATTTTTGAGGGCCTTCTGTAAGTGCTTCGATATATATGCCTCACCTGTAATTTTTTGACGCTCTATCGAATGGCATTCAAGACATTTTTGAAAGTTCTAAAATGTCGAAAACTAGCTTTCGACTCCACGATCCCATGTGGAAACACCGTATAAACCTTGTTTTTGCTATAACTATTTTATAAAACAATATTTTAAGATGAAATTAAAACTCTTAGTATATTTTTTCATGCTTTATCGAATGACAGGTTCAAAATATCGAAAAAATGGCGAAAATGCCAAAAACTAACATTCCGGAACCAGTTTCAATAGTTTTTTTTGTTTTTGCTATAACTTTTTTTATATTACAATATTTTTAGCTAAAACAAAAACTCTTAGTATATTTTTTGATGCTCTTTCGAATGGCGTTGCAAAAAATCCCGAGAAAATAGCGAAAAGATGGAAAATTCCGCGAAGCATATTTCCCCCCCCGCACAGTTTTTCCCCCCCCCCCGCGAAATAGAACAGAACCCGAATTTGTAGTAAATTCGACATCCCTGCAAATTTTATAAGGGTTTTCAAGCTCTTCCTCAAGCTGCCGCGCCGTTTAAAATCGGGTAAACGGTTTTTGAAGGTCTCTGCTCAAACTGTCTCCGTCTAAAATCGATGCTAGATTTTTTCTAGGTCTTTCCCAAGCTTCTACTTCACTTTACAATTAATAAAGCGATAAATTCAGCCAAAAAAAGATTTAATCTAATTTTAAAGCTTTTGAAAAAGTTTCAGGCGCATTTTTCAATTTTCTAGCAGGATTCTTGACCTTCCAGTCCCTTTAAAATCACCTGTCCTTGATTTGCACCCAAAATATCCTCATATACGACATTCCATGGCTATTTTTGAGACGCACTTGGTCGCCGGCCCGAAGATATGCAAATCTGGGTGTTGACCAACAGGGGAGAAAAGCCCGAAAGGCTCCGGATGACGGGACGGGGAGGGGGTAACTGGATTCACGGCGGGAGGACGACGAGCAAGTACCACCCCCAAACGGGTCCACCCTCGTTTTGTACACCTCGAATTGTTGCGGGTTGGGAATTGTCAACCCAGGATGCGTTTTTGTTGTTATTCGGAGTGTTGTTTATGCTAATTTATGAACTGAAATTTTCTGATTTTTTTTTGGGAAAATTAAGAAAGTTTTTGTATTTTTCCGAAACGAATGCATTAGATTTTTCCTCCAGCCCAGTCCCGTTAAAAGCTTATCATTCTAGCGCTCCTTTCTGTAAAAAACCGTGAGTGAGTTCGAGCTCGGTGTAACTGCTTCTCGATCTCTAATCACCAAACCCTAGCCTCTGAAAAACAATATATTGCCGGCTGCTCGTTGGCCCCTCGAATTTCCTCTGTCTCTCTTTCGCTCCCTATCCGGCAGAGGCACTTTCCAAAATTAGACGCTTCCCGGGCCCTAAAAAAGGCAAGTAAGTGACCCATTTCACACGTCCAAACATCCACACGTCAACCCAGGATGCGAGGGTCGTTAGTACTGCACCGGAATTGAGGGTGGGGTGTGTGGACAAGGCGGATGAGAGCGAGAGAGAGAGAGAGAGAGAGAGAGAGAGAGAGAGAGGGAGAGAGAGAGGCATGCTACGCACAAACGCACGAACGGGCCAGATTTTAGAACTTCTAGAGCCCAAGCGCAAAAATTCTCGCATTTGAGCAAGGCAGAGATCCTCGGTATTTACGCCCCCTTAAAAATACTAAGATCTCTCAGGGACCCCAGGAGTAAAAAAAAGCAGGGCGATACTGTATTTTTAAAAATTCCTGCAGCGTACCGTAGCCATTTTTCCAAACCACAACCCCGATTACAGTATCCTACTTGCAATAATAAAAAATTCAGGATTTTTCAGGCTTGATCGTTTTCATTTTTCATGATTCTGATGGGGGTTCCACCTCGAAGCGGAAAGGTAGTTTTCCAGCCAGCTCCAAAAAGCTAAAATGGCTGCCTTGCCGATACCTTTAAAGCTTCCATCACCCCCCTAAATGTTGCCCACCCACCAAAAAACTCTAGTCATCTTTAGGGCATACGAATTTGGGCTATTCGCGGAATGTAGCGGAAATTCTAGCATTTCCGCGGAAATATTAGACCCCAAAAAAACTTCCTCCCCCACCCAGGAGGCGCCTAGAATGCATCACTTTTACTCCGCCCCACTACGACGTACGCAAATACACGTCGTTTTTTTGTCGAAAGAGGAATAAAATTATTCTGGAAAAAGCGTTCAGACTGGCCGGTGAGGGTGAGGCGGCTATCAGAGCCTGAGATTGACATGTTTTGAGCTCTGGCGCACACACACATCCACCAAATTGCAGGACTAGTACGCGGCAATACGCTTTAGCGGGTACTCGATTGGGCGTTCCTTTGGAGTTTTTCCTGTCTTTTGGACGTCTAGCTACTATAATTGTCGTTTTCGATTTGAAGATAGGACTACTGTAACTGCAGCTTAATGCATTAAAAAGATTTAATTCCACTTACCTGCTTACTAATTTATACGTAAAGTCTTTCCGATAAACAACGCTTTTGAAGCAGGTTTTTAAGAGCGCTAAAGGGAAATCGAGCCGGTCGAATTCAGAATATCCCAGGAGGTGGAATAATACGAGCACGGTGACCCTGCCCGCCTTCCCGGAATCCGGTGTGGTCCGGAGAAACTTTGTAGTTTTTAGGATTATGTTTTTACTGATATCCTAGACATGCATGTGGCATCCAAAAATGCGAAAATCTTTAGATTTATTAGCTATTCCTTGACGCTACGACCGATCGAGAGGTTTGCATTAAAAAGGTTTGAGGTTGGATGAACCGCGAAATTTTCTGATGTTCAGATTTCATACCCGTATTTGCTCAGAGGCTTCGCGTCACGTTCAAAAAACTTATTTTTTCTTACTTTTTCTAATTTTCCAATTTATCATCTTCTTACTGTTGGCGTTTCGAAATTTTTGCAAAGTCGCTAAGCTTACGAAGCGCGCTTCGAAGCTAAAATTAGGTTTGAGGTCGAGTGGGAATTGATCAAAGCGGACTTCCTATTGACTGGATCAAATCTAAGCACCGGCTTCAAGTCGTCGGAGTCCCAGGGCTGGTACCGATTTAGAAAAAGTGATCGGGATACGGGACTTACTAAGAAATTTGACGGACCTTACCGATTATACGAAGTTTTGGTATTAAGCAGCTAAC
The DNA here is from genome assembly GCA_958295435.1 of Mesorhabditis spiculigera. Taxonomy (NCBI): domain Eukaryota; kingdom Metazoa; phylum Nematoda; class Chromadorea; order Rhabditida; family Rhabditidae; genus Mesorhabditis; species Mesorhabditis spiculigera. The sequence goes on from CATQJA010002118.1 coordinate 93,532, forward strand.
GAATTTTTTTAAATTCTTTATTCCGGGCGCACTTTTTGTATCCTGAACTTGGTTCAAGTTTTAGTTTAAGCATTGCGTAATTTGGTTGTAAAATTAATATTCTTTATACATTAATTTTAGTTGTGTTTCTATTAATTAATTAATTTTTTTAATTTTAATTTTAATTAATTAACTATAGTTTATCAATTTAGTTGTAAAATTAATATCAATAATTGTAAGACCAAGCTCATCTGCCATTGGCAGGAAGGCCAGGGGTTATGCTATGTAACGGCCCAAGAAAAAACCCAAAATTCGTAAAGTGTGGCAACCTACGAAACGCTTCGAAATCCGTACAGCTTTTCCTCCTCCAGGGCTCATCCTCCTCCGCTCCGATACGGGCCCATCCAATCGGGGCAATTTTAATAACTACGTCACTGAACAAATTACGGGGGTCCGTAGGGGAGGATGGGTACGACGCCCACCCCTCCCGCACTGGGGCTCCAATCGCAATGAGTGCTTCTCCTCCAGCTCCAACCTATAGAGCTTCTCCGCTCCCCCAACCCATCCAATTCCAAAATTTCTCTTTCCCTCGGATTCTACCGTACTCCAGGGCCCGAAAATTCCACTATTTTCCTATTTACACCCCGCAAAACGGGACGAAAACAACAGCAAATAGCTCTCAGTCTAATTTTAGACCGCTTAGCATGAGGATGGGTTACGGTAATGGGTTTTCTCATTTTCTGTATATTTTTGGCATCGTGTTTTTGGGGGTATAAATAACCGGAATGGTCTATTTCGGTTCTCATTCAAATTGACGTTTTTTCGGCAGGGGTACGGTAGGAGCAGGTGTGTTTTGGAATGTATCGTACTTGGTTGGATTTCGGTGTTTCAAAAAATATGCCGCAAATGTTGATTTTTCAGGGATTACGGTAGGGTCAGATGTATTTTGGAGCGTGCCACTTGGTTGAATTTTCAATTCGAGAAAATCATGAAATGCAGCCAAAAAAAGGCCAAAAATTCCTATTTGTGACGAGGCCACGGTAGCTTAGGACGTGCTTTGGAGCGTACCGTATTTGGTAAAAATTCGGTTTTAAGAAAATCATGAATTCCAGCCAGAAACTCGCCCAAATAACCCAATTTTCTGCTCGGATTTCGGTAGCTGTCGGCGTTTTTACATGGCGAATTTGCTCTGTAAAACCCGACAATTTTCATGTAAAATTTGTCAAAAAAATGTGGTTTTATGGCCTGGGATTACGGTCAAAGCGCTTCTTCAAAAATTAACGAACATTTTAATCGTGAAAATTTCCGGTTTCAATTTTCTACGATTTTAAAATGTAAAATGTAAGGTTTTTTTATTTTTCTAGGCTAAGTTTGCAGAATTTTCTGGTTTTTGAAGCTGATCCTCGAATTTCGAAAGGCGGCTTGACGTCACGCTCAAGTTATGCATCTTGAGATTCCTCTCTGCTCAGAGCCTCTAGATCTTTATCTTTCTCCCTCTCTCTCCCTCTCTCTCTCTCTCTCTCTCTCTCTCTCTCTCTCTCTCGCTCTCTCTCTCCTCTTCAGCATTTATGCAAATCGGTTTCTTTGCCAACTGCGTGGGTTCCCCGATCCCCCCAATATTTCATCCGGTGGCCTCGCAAAAAATATTGGTGGTCCTCAAATTTCATGTGTGGGGTTAGTGGGTCCCGGACGGAAGTTGGGTTGATTGCGTTTTGCGGGGATCATCTTCTGCTGCCAAAAAAGAGAGAAAGAGAAAAGGGGGCTGAATCCGAAATTATTCTACTCTTTTATTAGAAACCCAAAGACGAGAAGGGGAGAATCGGAGAAGGCAGAATTTACGACGTCAGCCGATTCTCTGCAAAATATGAATAAAAGCAGCGGGATGCGGTCGAGATTTTAAAGTATGGCTCACTTGCTTCGCTCAACTTCGGATTCCGGGTTTAATTTTTCTCTTTCTTTCCAATGGGATGGTGCCAGTTCTGACAGAATTTTAAAGGACCGTTGAAGTCACTAAATTCGATCCAAGAGCTAATTTCACCATTAATTTTTTGCTTTTTTCGACCGTACCTGGTTGTATCTGTTGTATGTAGAAGATATCTTGCCCATGCCATTAATGCGCCTATAACTGCGAGGCTTTTCGAACTTTCAAAGGGGTTAAGGCTAGTTGATCGGTCCGACCTGTCATCTCAGCGCCCATTTTTTTCTTCTGAAGTCGTCTAACCGGAAACCATCCTGCTGTCGCAGTCCCTTTAAATGAAACACCCTGCTGTCTCAAAGTTACAATGACAGCAACTTGTCTCATGTTTTATCGATTCAACTTGAACGCCTTGCTGACGTTTTCTTCGGTAATCTACCCGTCCTAAAAAATTCTATTAGACATTTTTTTTAATCGTCTTGTTCTTTTCCTTTCACCAACAGCTTATCGTACTCTCCTGAATTCCGTTATAAACACTGCTGACACCATCCCTTTAAAATTTGGGTTCCGAAAACTCGAAAAAGACACTTGTCGACAATGAAGCCGATTAAGAGGATAGAAAGAAACAAAGAATAAGATCAGGCTTGACCTAAACCTGGCAAAGAGGCGATCGGTTACGCTATGCAAAAATGGGGTTAGGGCGCGCCTTATCCCGCTAAGGAGATGAGGACCGGATTTCCCTCTAAATTCGGAGCTTTCCCCTGTCGCGCCCCCTTTAGACCATCAAAAATCACCGGAAACATATGCATCATCTTCCTGATCCCCACTGCATCCTCATCATCATCCGCCTCCCAGCCATCATCATCAGTATTCATCCGTACGTCCGGCCAATCCAGAATCGGCCCCCCGGTTGCCCCCGGTTTCGTCCCGGTGGATCGGATTTCGGCCCCAGCGTGGCCCTCGAAACCTCCCTCCGAAATCCAAGGCCTTATGCTAATCAGGGGAAGGGAACGATCACCCCCCGCGGAGCCACGCCCCTCTTCTAACCCTTATGCTATTCCGCCGCAGTACTATGTACCGCGGGGGGCGGAGGTCATCAGTTTGATTGTCAATTCAGAGCTCGGCTCTTTCTAGCTTAGCTCTGGCCTGGCTTTGGCTTCTTAGGCCTAGGATTGGACTTGGGCTTAGGCTTAGAATTGGCTTAGGCTCCGGTTTCGACTTAGGTTAAGCTTAGCTTAGGCTTGGCTTAGGCTTAGGCTTATGCTTAGGGTAAGCTCAAGCTTAGCTCAGGCCTGGCTTCGTTCTGGCTTAGGCCTAGGCATAGGTTAGGCTTAGCCAAGGCTTTGCTTAGTCTTAAGTCATCTTTTAGTCTGCTTATTCATAAATTCTGCCATATACATTTTAAAGGGCCCAGTCAATGCCGGAATCAACCGTATAGGCTGACTAGGTTTCGACAACTCCTTTCCAGCGGAAGTCGAGGTTAAGAAATACTTAAAAAAGCTTGTTCTACTATTTCTTTTGGTTTGATGCGTAACTGTCAAGACCTAGTCGAAACAAGGGGTTGATTTTCAAGCTCCTCGGTTCCGTTAAAGAACCTTGTCGGAAAATTTCCGATTTGTGTCTGTGAAAGGTCTATTGAAGCCAGAAACTTGCCGCCGATCCCCGTCCCCTTTTCTTTCATTGTTGCCGATCTCTGCGCTCCTAATTTCCCGACCGCTTCTATACAATTTGCAGTCGTAATTGAATAATTTGCCGTCAGGGTGATATCAGCATCGGCAATTTTTGTGTCGGATCTAGGTAATCAAATGTTCTCCGAGAAATGGATTATGATCATTTCCCGCATCGATTTTTCGTTCATTCAATTCCATTTCATTCCTCATTCCAGCGGATAGATCACAATTTTTGGATTCTAAATTCAGAACAACAAAACTAGCAGAATCTTTTTGTTTTGACCGGAACCGTCCAAAATTCAGAAAGCGTTTTAAAATATCACCAAGCGCGAGAGGAGCCGAGAGACAGAGAGAGAGAGAGAGAGAGAGAGAGATAGCGCAAGCAGTTCGACAGCGAGAGACAAGAAACATCGTCGGTTAGTCGGCACGAGAGATAGAGAAAGTGAGAGAGAGGGAGAGAGAGAGAGAAAGAGCAAGCGTTAGAGAGAGAGAGAGATACCTCCTCCTGTGTTTTTTTTAATCGTACTCTCATCCCACGTGTAGTATCATCACCCAACCCTGTCCATGGTATCCTCCCGAAGTCGAGTGGCTGAGTAAGGACCCTTTCTTCAAGCTAGGCGTTTCGGTGGCCCCTCCTCGAGGGCATCGCTTTGAATAATTCCGGCCGGGTCGACACGCCGAACGGCTTCTTCTTGTCTTTTTCTCCTCCAGCTTCTCCTTCTGGTTCATCGTCTCCCGAAACCCCGACGTCTTCTACGAAATCTTTGCCCTCACCCCGCTGGAACACGCGTCAGCGCGATTGTTCTAGTTTTCTGTCTGCTCTTTTGCGTGCAGCGCTTCTTCTTCAGCTTCTTCTCTTTTTTTCTGCTTCTGGAGGGGTCACGGAAGGGGGTGGGGGTAGTGAGTGTGGGGGAGTTCTAAACACTTCCAGCTCCACTTCTTCGCTCAAGCACGCGCTCGGGTTTGGCTGGCAGTTTTTCTGATGTCTTGAAATTCCGGGTGACTACTTTTTACTACGGATTACAGTCATTTAAATTCATCGCGTCCTACAGTCCACTCAGAACGTATTTTTAGGAACTAGAAATTACTAAAAAATGAATGTATACAAAAAAAGGTGGTTTTTCTGAGATTTTGGCATTCCTAGGAGCTCCTTTTTGTCATTGTCTACAGTAACTCATTAAGACGCAATTTTATAGACCCGAGTTCACGTAAAAAATGCTTTTTCAGCTATACAATTGATTGACTAAAAAAAATTAAATTGGCAATTTGCTTTTGAGCCTAATCTGGTATCTTAAAAAAAATTTCGAAAATCAAAGTATACAAAAAACCCACTTTTTTGCAGCGAAGGGTTTTTCCAGAATTGCCGGATTCCTCAATCGCCAATTCTTTGAAATCTTAAATATTTTTAGTCAATCGGAGTTCCAATCTGCTGTCTATCCCCATATCAGCCGCTGAACCAGCAGCTCAAAATCTAATTCTTGCCGGGATCGTGATTCAAATTTGGTTTCCGCGTTGCACCGCACAACACATCAGACAACGCGGCTAACCATAACAATCTGGGGAACGGCTCCAAAAAATTTTAAAAAAACGCATCACCCTAGCAAGAAGGCCCAAAAAACTGGTTGGCTAGGTAGAAAAATGTTTCAGTTTTACACTTTTTAATTTTTGTAAATAATTCGCGAAATTTTGGATTATGAAAACCGGATTTTGGAAATTGCTAACGCTACGCTCGCATGAATTTAAAACTTCAGAAAAATTCGATGCCGGGAACGAAATGTCGCAGAATTACGAACTTCCTGGCTGTTTCGGTCTAACCGGAAGATGATCCGGAGATTTTAGAGACAGTATTGCTTAAATATAAAATACTGAATGGTTTTTTAAATTGGGCTTCTCAAAAGTCGGATTGCGTACTTTCAATCACCCCTTCTCAACTTTCGAACTCCCAAAAGCCACGCAACATTTCATGACCCCTTCCAGCTTTTCACACGCTTCTTCCCGCCTCCACAAAGTCGCAAAAAATTCGTTTGAACAGCTAAGTAATATGCAAAAATTGGGAATGAGAGAAGTTCGTGATTGGGAGATGAGAGGCCAGACTTTTTCTCGAGCTCCTTCTTGGTGCTCAGAATTTTATACTGATGCTCGAAATGCTATATTTTTTTATACTTGAAATCTTCTGTTGAAAAAGAATGTATTTTTACAATTTGTAGCCCAAAACCATTTTTTAATTAATTTGGGGTGCTGATGAGGATTTTTGGTCTTCATTGTCTTACTGTATTTTAGCGCATTGCAAAACGGCTCATCTATTTTCTTCCATTGTTATTGATTTTTCTTCATTTTTATCAGGTTGGAAAGAAAGTAATGGCACAAAATCTTTAAACCGCTGTAAAAACCCGCAGGGACGTCCGATTCGAAAGTTTTATAGATGGTTTAGTAGATCTTGGGATGCTCTATCACGAGACGACCCTCAAAACACCCAAAAACTAATATACGCAAAAATACAGGCCGAAGAAGTTTCACGGAAAATTAGGCGAAAGCTTCTAAGCGAGATATCTCTGCATACAAGCATTTGCATACGATACCTTTAACACCAATCGATAGCCCTCGAGGAGTAGATATTGGTAAATGTTGAGATCATCAAAATCGGACACTGGATGGCCGAGATATGGGCCTTGCAAAATCAATACATTTTCTGGATTTTGTTTCGGGAGCTGAAGCAAACGCAGTAGTTTTTGGCTCGCGCAGGCCAAAATGTATGGGATTTCGAGAAAAGTTCTAACAGGTGGACCAAAATTCTAGGGGCCATATCTCGGCCATCCAGTGTCCGATTTTGATGATCTCAACATTTACCAATATCTACTCCTCGAGGGCTATCGATTGGTGTTAAAGGTATCGTATGCAAATGCTTGTATGCAGAGATATCTCGCTTAGAAGCTTTCACCTAATTTTCTGCGAAACTTCTGAGGCCTGTATTTTCGCGTACATTAGTTTTTGGGTGTTTTGAGGGTCGTCTCGTGATAGAGCATCCCAAGATCTACCAAACGATATATCAAACTTTCAAATCGGACATTCCTGCGGGTTTTTACAGCGGTTTAAAATCTTTGTGCCATTACTTTCTTTCCAACCTGATAGATAATCTTCCCTTGATAGTGCGACTTGATAAACAATACGCGATAATTCACCATTTATTTCAGGCTACGCACCTCCTTGGGCCACCCCGTGCTCGTCCCCTTCTTCTGTCATAACAAGCAAATGATCGTTGGAATGAGTCGTCTCGCCCCCCTCGCCATCGTGCTCATCTCCTTCGTGGCCCTTCACCACGCCGCCCCATTCGACTCGACCGAGATTCGCATGTTGGAGGATGAGAGTACGTTTTTGGCGCTCCTTACCGTTAGTACGAAGTTTTCGAGCTACAAACCTGGCTTTAAAAAATTCTGTGAGCATCAGCGTCAGCGAGCATCAGCTTTCCTAACACGTGCTCAAAACATTTTTACATTTATCGAGAATTTTCGGAGCATGAGTGTTAATGCGGTGAAAATTTCTAGCTACCTTTAAGGCCGGGTGTGCTGGAAATTAGAGCGGGATAGAGATAGAGAGAGAGTGAGAGAGAGCGAGAGAGAGCGAGAGACAGCGAGAGATAGATAAAGGCAAGAGAGAGAGAGAGAGAGAGAGAGAGAGATAGAGAGCTTGAGACAGCGAGAGAGAGAGAGAGAGAGAGAGAGAGAGAGAGAGAGAGAAAGCTAGAGAGAAATCGCCAGAGTATCGCCTGTAGTAAGATTTTTCGTGACGTAACGTTACTGATGCCATTTGCAAAAAAAAATGAAAAACGCAAAAAAAGTTCTTAAGAATGGAAGCGTTAAGTGAGTGTTTTGGTAGCTTACCACTCTACAACTTTTTGTTCCGGCGGCACGTATCCAGGAAATGCGACAAGGTTCCTTGAAAATTTGGGATTTTTGGTGGTGTATTTTAGTCGGCTGTAGGTCTGGATCCTCTTTTGCTTGGTAGAAATTTATAATATCATTTTCTCGCTTACAAAAAAAAATTATAAAATATGAAAAAAATTGCCAGAAAAAATATTTTAAGAAAGGTGGAATTCATGTTAATCTCATTTTTTAATTTCGGGTTTGAAAGAAACAGTCTATCCTTATGGAAAAACTGCTATAGCTTTCCCGCTCTACAAAACCCTACGAAAACTTTAGCCAAATACCCGGGCGGCTCACTGGAGTACGGTAATAAACGGATCCCCCTCCTCCACCATTTATTGCGCCCCCTGCGTAGACGAATTGCTGTGGAGAGTGTGAAAAGTAGAGAGGATACTGTAGCAACTGTAATCTTTTATTTTTCAGCAGACTACATGAAGCGAGCAGCGCCGTTGATAAGGTTTGGAAAGCGGGTGGGTTTCCTTTTGGATTTCTTAAAGCGGTGGTGACAGCATCGGAGGCAAGTACGGCTCTAGCATGGGAGATCGAGAGAAAGTGAGAGAGACAGAGAGAGAGCTAGAGAGCGAGACAGAGCAGTGAGTGAGAGAGAGCGAGAGAGCGAGAACCAAAGCAAGGGAGAGAGGACAAGCTACCCAAAAAAAAATAAAAAATGCAAGCTTTTTCGGAAGAATAATTCTAAACGAGTGCTGTAATTCCTTTATAATTTGCCGTTTTTGGAATTCCAACGCTTTTAAAAATAAAATTCAGCTTTCCTAGATCTCTTAGCGCCGATTTTTACAGTATTCTCTTTCATTTTCCGTAATTCCGGAAGAGTACTGTAACCGGATCTATCTTTTTTGCGTTCATCGTCTCTCTAAAAAACATATTAAATTTCCGATGCTTACAAACCTTTGTATAGCAATATTGCCTTTCAGTCCCCCTCAACAGGCCCCCTGATCCGATTCGGCAAGCGCTCGTCGGCTCCGCTGATCCGTTTCGGACGGTCCCCTGACACCTCACCCTTGATCCGGTAGGATATAAATATATCGTTAGTTAGCGCCGTAAATACTCCATGCGGTAATTTATTAAAATATTAGGTTTGGCCGCTCCGCCCCCGAAGGACCGCTGATCCGTTTCGGCCGTGCCCCCAGCACTGGACCCCTGATTCGGTAGGTTATTAAGGCTGAGCGAGAGAGAGAGAGAGAGAGAGAGAGAGAGAGAGAGAGAGAGAGAGAGAGAGAGAGAGAGAGAGAGAGATAGTGAGAAAGATAGCGAGAATGAGAGAAAATAAGACAGAGAGAGAGAGAGTGTGCTAGATTCCATATCATCAACCTCCTTCAGATTCGGCAAGCGATCCCCCACCGGCCCCCTGATCCGTTTCGGGCGAGCACCCGAGATGGGCCCCCTAATCCGATTCGGCAAGCGATCGGCTGGTGTTGAGGGGGAGGAGGAGTTCGAGGAGTAAGTTTCTGGCTTTGTCTAGCTAGGCTGAAAGGGGCAAGCAACCCGAGAATCGACGCCTCTGTTTCGCTAGGTCTCGACAGCCGAGCTACATGCCTGAGTTACACGATAATATCCCTAAAGATATTCGTGATTGTGCTGACTTGTCGTGTAAATTTCGAGACCTAGTCGTGCAAAAGGGTCGATTCTGTTCTTTCTAGTGTCTTGAAGAGACATCAGCTCTAAAACCTAAGATACATTTAGAAAAACGTACAAAAACGTGCGCTTTGATCTTCAAGATAATTTTTTGTCTTTGCTCGCCCAAATAATGGATTACGCTATGTTAGTGTGGGAAAACGCCGAAACCCCAACAGCGATACTCTAGACAGTGAAAATACCGACAGTCAAAATACCGACAGACCAACAACCCGGCCTGCAAAGTAGCTGTTTCCAAGGAAGCAGCATTCAAAACTAGCTTCAAGAATATGTCGGGATTTCGGTTATCGCGATTTCGGTTATCGAGATTTTTGGCTGTCGATATTTTAGTTGTTGCCATTTCGGCTGTCGGTATTTTGACATGTCGGGATTTTTGCTGGAATTCGTCATGACCACGGACCAATTTTAACAAAAAAAAAGGAAATTTAAGAAAAAATACACCAAATAGCCGGAGAGGATTTTGCAAAATCTCTAGGTAATTAGGGCATCAAGTCATTACTAAGCTAAAAAATCAGGCATTTTTGTAAAAAAACACCTCTTTTTCAGGTCGGAAGAATAGACGCCAAAATCGCCGAGGCGTCGCAACAGAATAATTGTTCTCACAACAAAAAAACACAAATGATCTCTCATTCGTTGATCTCCTTCTTTCGCCCGGTTGGTCCCGCCACGCCCCCGCCACACCGTGATATTCCCTAAAAAAAGAGCAGGCTTCATCTGTCCGCCTCTATCTCTCCTCCTGTTCATTCGCTTATTATAACCCTGTCCGCCAACCCTCGAAAAGCAGAAGCAGTAAAGAGTTTGTCGGTGTTTTTACACGAACTTGTCGAGTGGAAACTGCAAAAAAAGTACGAGAATAACGTCTAAAACCTGGAAAATTAATAGAAAACTCTGCTAGCTTGCCATTTGTGAGCTATTCCAGTGCGCAACGGAGAAAGCACCAAAATTTAACTCTTTTTGACCACAAAAAGGTATTTTTGGCCTTCTTAAACTAGATTGACAGGCTACAAACTACATCTAGTAACGATTATAGCGTTCTGGAAAAAAACGGAAAATCACTAAGGATTTCTGCAAGCCTCCCATTGACGTTTTTCCTGATTTGGAAGCTACAAACTACAGAAAACTAAGGATTCTAGGCTCTATGATACAAAAAATGTTTAAGAAACTCGGCTAGCCTGCTCTCTAATGGATTTTTTTACGGCTTTACAGTAATTTTTTTCATTTTTACATTTTAAATGATAGCTTTTTTACAAAGATAAGCTAGGCTAGAAACTACACGAGGGCACAACCGGAAACAATGCTAAAAACACTACTAGCCTGCCCGACCGTGTAAAACCAAAAAGTTCAACTTTTTCTACGTTGAAAACCCGCATTTTCAGCCAGAAACCAGACCCTGATCTCCAATTTAATCCCATTCATGAAATTCTCCAAAATATTCAAAAATCGCCCAGAAACCACCGAAATTCGAGCCGTCCGCCGGCGACGTCAAAGGCCCAGTCCAATTATAAGGATCATTTTCCGGGCTCTTTTTGGGGATTTTGAGCGCCCGATTGTCTTCAAAAAATGGGGGAATTGTTCAGAGCAAAAAGAGAAACTGAACTTTACAAAATTAGTTCTTTTGCATTATCGGGGGGTGGGGGGAGAGAGGAACTAGGTTTTTCCGTAATATGAGATTTTTCAAAGAACAGAAATATCCTTTCTAAATTTGTTTTTTTTTTCTGATTCCTGGACGCGAACACTTTATAAATGTTATTAACAATATATTCCCCCCCCCGATAAAGCAAAAGTACCTAACAAAACCAAGAAAAAATTAAATCAATTTATTCCGCTCCTATCTCTCGTCCTCTCCATTACAAAAAGCATACAGAAGAAACGGCACAAATCTGTACATAGAAAAATACCGGGGTACATTCGAAGGCTCGAGAATATTAGGAAACATTAAAAAATCTTTGATATGATAGAGAAATCTAGAAAAAGACATACACACATTGCAAAATACCCATTCTTTGGGAGCCAAATTGAGGCGCGGGTCGAGTCGAGTTCTGGGTGCGAATAACGTGATCGGATCGATAAAATTCTAGTAAAACTAAGGAAACAAACGAAATGTAGAAACACGGCGTCTTCAACACGTTCACAGCCTAATAAATGCAAGTTCAAGGTATCGCCCAAAATTAAGAGGAGTACTCCTTGTTCAACGAGCGGCCGATGATGAGGCGGCGGACCTGTAAAATCAAATTAATTACTAACAAAGGATAAATAACAATTATTAAAGAAAGTCTAAAAAATTAAACTAGTTAAAAACGTTATTTTTACGTTTCTAAGGGTTTTTAAAAGCTCTTAAATTTTAGAATACGTTCAAAATAAAGACAGAAATTCCTACGTATTTTTTTAAATATCAAAGGTTTTTCTAAACTTTTCAAAAATTATATTTGAAGAACTTCTAGATGTGTTTTTAACGTCACAATACCTTTCGAACAAGGCGTAAAATTTCCATGTATCTTTTTAAACGTTAAAACTAGACCTCGCTAGTTCCAGCCCCAATCTCGTACAGCTTCGCGTCGCGCAGTATCCTCCCCGTCGAGTAGTCGTTGATATAGCCGTTTCCGCCTAAAAAAATTCAATTTCAACAGCAAATAAAAAGTAATAAAAATCTAATAAAAACAATTAGATAATTAAATAATACAAAATACACACCCAAAATCTGGATGGCGTCTAGCGCCACCTGGGTCGCCTTCTCGGCCAGGTAGAGGATCACGCCGGCGCAATCCTGAAAATGAGTAATTTTTTTATCGACAACTAATCATCTTCACTTTAAATTAATATAACGTTGAAAAGTACGAAAAAGCACTGCTGACCTTGTTGCTGACGTGGCCCTTGTCGGCCGCTTTGGCCACCGTGTACAAATAGGAGCGGCAGGCGTTGAGCGTTGTGTACATGTCGGCCATCTTGCCTTGGAGCAGCTAAAAAAGTTATTTATAAAAATCGTGAAATAAAAACCTGATACTCCCCAATGCGTTGGCCGAACGCCTTGCGCTGGTGGGCGTAGTCGAAGGCGACGTCGCAGGCGGCTTGCATCAGGCTGAAAAATGTGATTTCAGCTTTAAAATTTAATTTTAATAAAATTCAATAACAGATTAGAAAGTTAGCTTAAATTTAACGATTGAGACAAATTTTAGGTTAAATTTTATAGAGAAGCTACTTACCCCAATGGACCGCCAGAGAGCACGAGCCGCTCGTAGTCGAGGCCCGTCATCAAGACGTACACGCCCTTATTCAGGTTGCCCATCACGTTTTCGGCTGAAAAAATAGGAAAATAAACACTATGCAAAAACAGTTTTTTCGTAAAAATTTATTAAAAATAAAGCAAGTAGTTTTTGAAAAAAGAAATAATCGCCGAATTGCAAAATTTTAGGTCAATTTTAGGCTTTCTTTGATCCAACTCTTCGACCTTTTTCCGCAAAAAAAAACAGTAAAAACTATACGAAAATAATCTGTAAAAAGGCATGGATTTATCTATTTTTACAAATTAGAACTTTTGTTATAGTTTAGGCGAATTTAACTTCATTCAGTACTTTTACTACCTATAGACTCTAACCTGGAACCTCGCAGTTGTCAAACACGAGCTCGCATGTGTTCGAGCCGCGCATGCCGAGCTTGTCGAGCTTCGGCGAGGTGGAGAAGCCTTTGAAGTCCTAGAAAAATCTTGATTTCAAAATTTTAAACCCTACCTTCTCAATCAAAAACGCCGTGATGCCGTGCTGGTGCTTTGAGGGGTCCGTTTTCGCGTAGACGACCAGCACGTCGGCGTCCGGGCCGTTGGTGATCCAGAATTTCGTGCCGTTCAGAACGTACCTTCAAATTGTATATAAAAAACCGGCAATAAATAAATACAGTTTTAAATGTCAAAATTAATAAAACCCACCGATCGCCCTTCTTCTCGGCCTTGAGCTTCATGCTGACGACATCACTGCCGGCTCCGGCTTCAGACATTGCCAAGGCACCGAAATATTCGCCGGAAATTAGCTGAAAAACTTCATAAGTTAAAGAACTAAACCATTTCATGAAATATAACTTAGAAATTCAGTTAAAAACAGGATTTTCCGTGATTTTAACCTTGTTAAAATAACCAACCTTTGGCAAATACTTGTCCTTTTGCGCCTCGTTGCCGTGACGGACGATCTGGTTGACGCAAAGATTGGAATGGGCTCCTAAATTCTTTTATTTTTTTTGTAAAAGAAAATTACCGTAAGACAACGCAATCGAGCCAGACGCCCGGGACAGCTCTTCCATCGCCAGCACGTGCGAGAAGTAGTTCATCGCCGAGCCGCCGTACTTTTCTGGAAAATAAAAGTTGATTTTTAATGAAAACCAGCATTTGCTTAAATTTTGCTGAATTTAACATAATCAAACTTTAAAAAAGCGGTTTACGAGGCATTAGAAAAAAGAATATGGATAAAGTATAAAATATAATCACGAATCTATATCGAAAGTTTGTGAAATTCTATCAAAATTTGGCTTTCAAAAGATCCCCTTGATTTTAAAAGCAAACTACCAACCTGGTGCAGTAATTCCCAACAATCCATTGTCACCGAGTGTCCTCCAGAATTTCCGCAAGTCTTTCCAGTTGTTGTCACTAAAAACCAATTTATTTTACGTTTTCAAACCCTACCGATCAATATCATTCGCGTACGGGGCCAACTCCTTGTCGGCGATTGTTCGAATCGATTGGCGGAGCTGCAACGTAAACATGTAACGCCAAAAAGGTATCAAATACCGCCTGCTCTTCCTCGGTCAAACCAAACACCGCATCCGGGATCGGGTAGGCGGCCATAGAGCTAAAAAATACAAAATATTTAATTTTTAGGTCAATTCTTACCGGGCCGACGCGATTCTCGCCACATTCGAAGCGACAAGCCGGGAAAGCATATCTGGAAATGGATAATTTATACTTTTCACCCGAGGTAGGATACGTAAAAGTAATGAAAGAGATCGGCGAATCACGTAGAATCAGGAATCAGGAAAACCGGTTGAAATCACAGAAAATTGGGTAGATTTAGATAATTTTGGGGGTTTTGTTCACTAGAAATCGGAATTGAGGACAAAAAGATAGGGGGAGAAAGTGAAGAGGAGCGGGAAGGGGAGACTATTTGGCATGTTTGCCCATTAATTTTTGGACTGCCCGCGACTCCAAAGAACGACCAAATTACAGACAGTGACATCAGGGATCACAGATCACGTCGGGACAGCTGTTGAGGCTCGAAAATCAAATAATTAAAAGTATTTTTAATCGTTTATGGATGTCCGCCGGTGGCCTGAATAATATTGAAAGTGCTGCGCATCTCGTCGATGATATGAAGCTCTTCTTCGACTTCATCGAGGGAATTCATCATCTAAGAAGTTTTCTAGCTATTTTTGTCGTAATTTTTCATACCTTTAAGTTTAAAATACTATATTCCCCATTACAAACCTGATTCAAAATGTCGTCAGCTTTTCCCAGGCCGACTTCCGTCTTTTCCATGCCCTTTTCTGCGGCGACATGGCCGAGGATGGCTTGCTGAAGCGATGCCAGGGCCTCTTTTTCTCCAATCGCCAAGCCGCAGAGCTTATCGATGTCTAATACAACCTAAAAACTCCTAATTAATCTATCCTAGCCTTTGAAAATTCTTAAAACCTAGTTCCTCTTCCTTTTCACTTACATCTTTCATCTTCAAGCGCAACGTCTGCTTCGATTCTGCCGACAAATCGACTGGTTGCGCCATTTTTCTTTCTAAAACTGACCTTTATATCCTGATAACATGTCCTCTTTGTAATTATTTTAGTCATCAACTATTTTTTTAAAGGTTTTTGGTCTCAAAATTCATATAATTTATTCATTAAAGCACTTGGAAATAAGTATCAGGCACAGCGTGAGAAGGGTAAGGCACAGGGGAAACTCATCACAACTCTATTTGGCAAGTGAAATCACGGGAATTATGCTGAGAACCTAAAATTTTGAAATCTACAGCCCAGGGGCAGAAGGGGCAGGCTGGGTCTTGACGAGCTGCTTCTTCTTGTAGACCTCACGGGCGATCTGGCGCTGTAGCTTGCTGAGGCGATCGTGTATATTGCCAAGCTGAGTGCCTAAAATTTTTCGTTTTATAATTTTCTAGGTATCGGAAAATCCACTTTCTTTTAGCCTACCTGTCGTCACTATCCTCTTCTTACAATCCATCAGCTTCAGCTCGTAGGAGATGAGGTCGTAGGGCTCATCGCTGCTGTTCAGCTCGTGGAGAAACTAAAAATTTTAGGTTTTTAGGTTCTTTGACATTAACGGAGGGGGTTGTATTGATCTAGCAATGCCTAGTCACATAATTGGAAGTATTTTCAGATTTTTTTAATAAAATAAAACTATTGTTAATTAAAAAAACTACCTAAAAGCTTATAAAAATTTTTCAAATTTGAATTTTGCCCAAAACGGTCATTTTTGGTCGAAAAATCGAAATGCATTCTTCAGAAAAATTGTAAAGTTTTCACGTTTAGGAATAGTAAAAAAAACAGTTTAGAAATACCTCCGCTATTTTGGCATGATTCACCTACCTCAGAGAGTACCTCCACATTTTGATTCAACAACTTCTGGCTGTCCCTCGTCGCCGCAATCTGGCCATCAAGCTTTTCCAGGGCTGAAATTAACCTTTTACTCAAAGATCTCCCGCGCGGAAAGCCTTTCCAGACGACCGCAAACTCAATTCCGCCTAGATGGCAAGATCCCATCTTTTACCCGTCTACACCCCGCGCCACCCAATGCAACAAGGGGCGCGTGGCCGGGGCTCAGTCAACGGCTGCGTAATTATAAAGGCGCGGGTACGCACCGGGGGCGACAGCTGCGAAGGTCAAATCGTTGCCGTCGATGGTGATGGCCCCTCCTCCTCCGCCAGCCGAGCAGTTCTCATCGCCCATTGTTTGGGTAGGTGGGCCCTAGGCTATCGGATTATTATGAGGGTTGCAAACTTCGGGACTGTACGGGAAATCACAAAAAAAAAGTAAAAAATCATCAGGAAAATCGGCAGCTCGAAATCATGAAAGTTCCAGATAAAGAAAAACGCAAGAATTCGATTAAAAAGAACGAAATGCGCTAAAAATTGAGTAAAAAGAGAGTAAAAATGGCAAAATTAGAAAATTCCGCATACTACGAGTTACATCTATCGACAAAAGACGTCATTTGGAGCGAACTCAAATCGGTTCCGAAGGCTCCAATTGACGCCAGAACGTAAATTTGGGTAAGCGGAACGTAACATTGCGGAATTTTTCTAAAGCGTTTTCTCGAATATAACGAATTTTAGAAAAATTCAAAAACAAAAGAATGAGATTCTATTTCTAACTATACCTTCTTTACTTCTATCGTTAAAAATCTTAATAATAACCTTCAATAAGTTGGTTTTCGAAAGATGAGGAATGAAGCGGAATTTAATAGGCTTTTTCGGGCGACTAGAGTCTACCTGCAATTTTATGCGGGCGATAGGGCCTGTTTTGTTAAGCCTCACGACTATTTGGCGCCCCGGCCCATCTGTTTGTTCGTCTGTGCGCTCGCCCCCTGCCTGTGTGTGTCTGTCACACCTCGATGGCGCTCCCATCCCTTTGCGTCCTTGGCTTCGTTCCAGCGGCGTGCCGCGTCGCCACCCCGAGGCGTCGCGTGTGCCTGGACGGCAACCCGAACACCTACGAACGACGGTTCCACCGTACCGCTTGGTCAAGCTTTAGAAGACGTATCGGTGGTTTCGTGTGGTTTTCAGGGCTTTATATGCTTGGCTATCATTAATGCTAGTATTAGAATAGTTTTGGTCCCGGAAACCGGTTTTGTCTTGCAGAAAATCGATCACTTGCCGGTCTTATGACATTGAAATATTTCTGGGCCCTGGAAATTCTGGTTTATTGCTTGAAATTTTTTGTGCTCTTTCTTCTCGTGTTTATCCATTTTACTTGCTCCTAGATTTTTTATATGAATTTTTCGTTTTGCTTGAAAACCTGAATTCGAAAAAGTTCGTGCGGCTTTTAACCAAGTAAACTCAGGGTTTTTGGAATCTCTCGTTATTTTCCTCCTTTTCTGCCGCTTCAATTTAATCGAATCATTTGTATACATTTTTCCGTTTCAGGTACCATATGCTGCATTGATTGATTGACATTCAACAATGTCCGATCTCGATCCACCCATGCAGGGCGCCGACCCGGCCGAGCAGCACACCTACGCCCAGCCACCGCCCCAACTTCACGGCCACCTGGCCGGTGATTATGGTCGGTTTTTTGAAGCTATAATCGATTTTATAGATATTTTTCAAAATTAACTTTAATTAATTAAGTTATAACATTTCCTTTCAGCCCATCCCCAAGAGCCAGCCGGACTCGAGGTGCCTTCAGTGTCCGTGCCGATGGAGGCCGTTGACATGGTCCCGCAGCACGTTGCCCAGAATGAGGTTCTCGAGGAGGCGCCGCTGGCGTTGGCGGTAAATTTTACGAGAAATATAATTGCGTTAGAACTAGGTGAAAACGGTAAATACGTTATAATTAGACATCATCGACAGGATTCTACGATTTTCTGAAGTAATTATTCTTTTCAATCTCGCATCAAAATCCATTTCATGAAAAAATTGATCGATCGATCTCGATAAAATAATTAGCCCTAAACCTGGATCAGATCGTAGATTTGTTTAAATTATTTAAATTGGCTATTTCTTCCTTTTTTATAAGGAAGAACGATAACTTTTAGGCGAGTCTAAATCTGATTTCAAAGTGACCTATCGATCGACATCGTTAAGATAATTGACATAAAACTAGGTGAAAAGTCAAAATAGTTATGATTAGGGATCCTAAGCAAGATTTACGATTGCTCTAAAGCAATAATACCCACAAACCCGCCTAAATCCCATTTAATGACGTCACTTATCGATCGCTTCGATATCGTAGCCTCAGAATAATCCAGCCCACCGTCGTCGTGCCAGTCATCCTTTGTTGGTGGGGGTCCACCAGGGAGGGCTAGCGTGTTGTGTTGAGGTGTTCCCTTTCGGCTTCTTTTCACTGCATGGGCCCCGGGTATCCAATATTTGGGCGAGTGAAGCTGGAGCAGTGATGTGTCTGCGTCTCTGCAACCCTGGGCTCTCCCACCACCCGCTCGCTGCCCGGCCTCAAGCCCTTCTCCCCGCACTCACTCCCAGCATTTGATGCCGTAAAAGACGGGAACGGGGGCCCCAGGGAGACTGGCTACATCCTTGCGAATATTAATGGGAAGTGGGAGGAATGGGAAGAAGCTGAAAACGAGGGAAAATCATTAATTTAGGTCGCTGGACTATCTCTTGAAAACCGTCGACCCGACTTATTTTTGTGAATATGATAAAAGGTGCCGGTAAGGAGGTCACACCATCAAAATGAACAATTAATGTGAAGTGGAGAAATGGGAAGATGCTGGAGATGTCAGACATTTCATAAACGCGTGAAAAATCGAGATATTGAGGCTCAACAGGCCTAATTTTTTTAAAACGAAAATTGATCATTACAACTTTAAACGGGTGAATCAGACTTTCGCCTGAGGCAATTGTTTCGTCATTTAAGAATGTGCCAACTTTTTAGCATAGGAATTAGCGTAATGCTTGGTCAAATCTACCCAAAATTTGTTTTAATTTTAGGAAAATGATTTTGCTTAAAAAAACTATAATTTTTTGCTTTAGGACCATGACTACGACTCGGCCGATCCGGCGCAGCGTTCCGTTCGTGACTCGCAAGAATTCCCAGAGATCCCGCCGCTCGAATTCTCCGAAAACCTCGAAACCGAGGTGGTTGTTGGGCGCGGCTCGGCGGCCGATCGATTTTATCAGGAGGGCGGAGCGATGTATTCAGCGTAAGCTTTATATACGAATTTTTAAAACCTAATTTTCGAGCATTTATCAATTTTATTGCGAAATTTCCTCAAAACTGATAAACTTTCATGATTTATGTATCGAAAAACCCGTAGAAAACTATATTTAGACCCCGTTCCGGTGTCACGCAAATCGGCGGCACCACCTACCGCTCAGCCGGCGACCACTCGAAGAAGCTCGTCATCGGCGGCCAAAATTATCAGTATCCCGGTCAACGGGCCGCTCTCGTCGCACACCGGAATGGTGAAAATACCGCCTTTTTCAGGGTCTATTCAGTTTTTTTTTAGATACCTACGCCTCTCCCTCGTACACGATGAGCAACACGTATTACGGTGGCGGCGCGCAGGGCAGCTACAGACGCACCGTACAGCCGGTCAACAATCCCCCTGGAGGAGCCACACTTCGGAAACCGGTGTTGACGCAGCGCCCGTCGCAGATTACGCCTCATAAGTGCGTATTATGATTAATATTTTTATTGGTAGTCTTACGGTATCGAATTTAAATATTGCGTCGAGAGTTTATTGAGACAGAAAACAATATATTATAAATTTTTCTAAGTTTACAGGATTATTAATTATGGTTTTTCTTTAAAAGCATCAATTGTCGACTGAATATGTTTATCTTTTTAGAACGATGACTCGCGTGATGCCGCCAATGCAACAGGCTGAACCCCCGCATCGTGCTCTACTCACGGTGAGCGTTAGAAAAAATCGGATTAAATTTGTTTTTAGAAAATTACTATAAATCAATTTCTAGGCTTTTTAATAGTTTTTGTATTTCGATGGTAAAATTTAGGTATTTTATGGTTTTTGTATAAATTTGGTGAAAAATCATATCCTAGAGTACTTTAAACAAAGGTTTTTTTAATTTCCATGGAAGAGCGAAGACAAATATTCAACAAAAATCTTCGGTTGATTATTTTCGAAAATTTGATGAAATATGGTGTCGAGAATACTGTAGTATTTTTAATTTCCAGGGAAAAGCCCCCGCCACCATCACTCCGCAGTATCAGCAACCACCGCAAGAAGAGATGATGTCAGCCACCCCTCGCGCAGCCCCACTCCTCGTTGCTGCCCGCGGCGCCAAGCCGGTCATCCGAGGAAGATGTAAGTGCTCGCGCGATTTTCCTATTATCGTCTAGCCGGCACAGTTCGGAGAAAGGACGGCGACCCGGATGATTCCTACGAAGACTTGTCCCGAATCTCGCCCAGGAAGGTGAACTTCCTCGACGGCTCGGGCAGCTCGACCTCGGCCACGCCTGGCGTCAACCTTGTCGTCGGCCCGCCACCGTTGCCCGGATCGGCTGGATCTGGTGAGTTAGAGACTTTCAAATTCAAGGTTCGAATCCCTGCCAAAACGTCGAAAATATATCACTTTGGAAATTGTGCGCATTTTTGGCGCTCCGGCCCGCATTGCGTCGATAATAATGCGTAAATTTGTTACCGGAAAAAGAATTTATTTGACATTTTTTGATATTTTGGGCTCTATGCAAATTATGAATTTATGACTGAAAGTAAAGTTATTAATTATGACCTTTTCCAAGCAATAATTTTTGCGGTGATGATTTCGAATTAATAACGTTTGAAAATATGAGATTCAAACTATTAATTTATCAAATTAACCGATTTTTCGACTTTTTTAACTTACGTTTTTCCAGAATCCATCTCGTTCCGCCACGACGACCTGTCCAACTTCCAAGACACCGATGCCGAGGTTCAGCACCACCTTGATCGCATCCAGCAGCAGATGGAGGACCGTGAGCCTCGTGCTCACATGCTGGCCGCCATGCAGCACCGCGAGCCGCTCGCCGTCAACTATATGGACAAAATGGTACGATTATTCATTAAAAACTTTACCTTGTCTTTTCAGAACCAAGGCGAGATCTGCTTCCGCACGCTGCCCTTCACCGAGACGATCAAGCTGAAGGGAACTTTCCCGGATGTGCCGATGGAAACTGTGCCAGAGCCCCGGCCGAGAGGACGACCGAGGGGATCCACGAACAGGACGCGTCTGTCTTCTCAGGTAGCTTGTGGTTTCAAGTGGACTTTGGCGCACTAATGGCGGCTGCATTGAGTCAGATGTGTCTCTTTGATAAGATAAATA